>CATIWC010001013.1:0-289206 GCA_948472305.1 Vicia faba
TGATAATGCTACTACTGGCTCTTTTATTAAACTCCAAACAACTGGTGCACCACCTATCATAAACACATAGTCAACTGTGGATTTTCGATCCTCGTCATCATGACACCGACTTGAATCAGTGTAGCCCACTAACTTACATTATTTTCCTTCATCAACTGCGGAAATAGTATGCCATAATCGATAGTTTCTTTAGATACCCCAGTATCCTCTTCGCCGCTGCTAGATGTGATACCTTTAGCTTATGCATGAATATACTCACCATACCTATACAATATGCCTAGATCAAGCCTTTTGTGACAAAGGTATCTTAATGACCCAATAAGTCTTATATTGGGTTGGTTCGACATCATCTTCATCTGAGTCTTTTGGCAGTTGCAGTCTTGGTTTAGTAGGTGTCAAAGTCGACTTGCATTCTTCATCTTAAATCTCTTGAGTATTTCACTTGCATATCTTCTTTGATGCATCATCAATCCTCTACCACTCCCGTAGAATTAGATTTCAAGGAAGTATGAAATGTCGTCCAAATCAGACATTTTGAAGTACTTGCTAAGATTACCTTTGAAATATTCAATTTCTTTCTTGAAGCTAGCTACCTATTATTAACAAGTCATCAACATAGAGACATAGTATAAAAAATTCACTATTGTTTCTTCTTACATATACTCCATGCTCAATTATGCACTTCACAAATTTCTTCTCCCTTAGAAAACTGTCAATCTTCTTCTTCCAAGCTCTTGGAGCTTGTTTAAGTCCATAGGGCTGTATGCATCGTGTATACCTTTCTTTCTTCACTTTGTTTCATAAACCCAACTGTTTGTGTAACATAAACTTCTTTGTCTAAGGTGCCATTCAGGAATGCACATTTGACATCCATATTTGACACATGTGACAATTGTTCATTTCTTTTAGACCAATAACCTACCTGATTGTTTCGATCCTAGCAGAGGTAGATGAAGCTACAACAATTTAACTGATAGAGAAAACCAACAAAACAAAAATCGTATCAAATCAGAGAAGACCATCATACCAAAGTAACTAAATATATAAAAACCAACAAAATTATGCGATAATGCTACTTGTTAAAATAATATATGTATACTACTTAAAAAACCATCACTGTAAAATTAATTATTTTTTAAAAAATAAAAAATAAAAAATAAAAGAATAAATACAAATAAGTAATTTAATTATATTCAAAGTATTATATTTTTTGAATATTTTAAATGTAAATATTTAATGAATGTTAATTTATAAATAATATATTAATATTATTTTGTTGAAAAATGAAATTGTAAAATAAAATTTACAATATTTAAAATATAAACATTACACTAATATTTTAAAATATATTTTTGAAAGGAATTGAGGGAGTTGTGTAATAGATTAAGAGATATTATAAATTGAATTTTTTTACCATTATATGTATATAATTATATGAAATATATATAATCTATCTAATAATTTTCACTCATGAATTAATAAGATGTCACAGAGTTAAACATGCAATCAAATATTTATACATAATTATCTATTAAACTGAATTATCACAACCATGTGAAATTTTAAATAAATTTTTATATCACAACTATCTACTAAATTATACCACAACTATCTATTAAGTTCAACATGTAATCAAATATTTATCAGAACTAACCATGTGAAATTTTAAATAAATATTTTGATATATCTCGTTAATCAAATCTAATAGTTATTAATAATATATTTATTTAATATAATTTTTATTTACATTTAAAATGTTTATTTTCTTGTGAATCCACATTAAATCAAATTTTAATTTCATTTAAATGTAATTTATCATAGATTTTATTAAAAATTTATTTGACTTTTTAATAAATTATTTATTTTATTCAAAATCCTATATTTATTAGGATTTTTTTTTGTCTATTCTATTCATATGCTTTTAATTTCTAAGCTTAATTATATTTTTAGTCTCTATGTTTGACCTAATTTATGAATTAATATATTTATTTAAAATTTAAATATTTTTTATCCCTCTTCACTTTTAAATATTGAAAAATGAAGTGTTCATTTATTTAACTTATATATTTTATTTATAAATTTTAAAATTTTTTTATAATATAATTTTTAACATTTTACAAGTAACACATTGTTTAAAGATAAATATAACATTAATTTTAAATGTAAAATATGAGAGATGATAAAAAATTTTGAATTAAAAATAAATGATTATTTTTATAAAAAATTTAAAATAAAGGCAACAAAAGTATAATTAAATTTAAAATAAATAATTATTTTTTATAAATAAATTAAAGAGTTTAATTGTTATGTACTGTTATTATAAATATTTTTACACTGTCAATATATTATGATCACTCAAATTTATTATTTAAAAAGAAATTAAAATTAAAATTAAATATTTTAAATAATTTAACAGTTATGATTACGATGTGAAACTGTTTTTTACATCAGTTTGAAGTATATTTTAATTAAATTCTAAGTTAAAATAGAAGAAGCAAAAATATAACCAGTATAATCTATAATTAAATCAAATTTTTTTTTGAAAAAAATTAATATAGAAAACTTTGAAAAAATACACGAGTATTTAAATTTAAATAAATAAATATCTCATAATGGATCATCAATATTATTCCACGTATCAAAATTTCGAGATTCATTCAACTTATGCCGCTGTTTTGTTTTTTTTTCTTCTTTTTACAAAATCCACCCTCAACATCACGTGCCAGTAGTTGACGAATCACGAGATCCCAAATCTTAAATTACCCAAATTACCCCTAACAAAATCAGATAATTTCTTCACACGTAATCTTCTATTTTAACTCCAAAACTTTTCTCCCTTTCTCAATTGGTGATTTTCACTCCAAAATCTAGGGTTTCAGATCCCAAATTTCCTTCAATTTCGTTCTTCAATTAGGGTTCTGATTGGGTATTTTTGGGTTTTATTCGTTTGATTTGAATCGATTGAAGAAATTTTCGTTATCGAGTTTCGATTTTCAGGGTTTTGGAATTCGTGGATTAGGTTTTTTGTGGGGTTTTGTGGGGTTTTTTTTGTTTTTGTTTTTTGATATGGCGGATTCTGTTGAAGATGATGTTGATTACGAGAGTGATCCTGAAGAGGCGAAGAGATCGCTTCTTACAATGCGGAGGCGTGAGGCGAGTGATGATGATGAAGAGGAAGATGTAGAAGGGGAAGGGGAAAGAGAGGATTCAGTTAAGAGTGAGGATCTTCGCGGTAGGGTTCGTTCGGATGATTCGGATGGGGAGGGTGGTGTGGCTGATTATGATGACGAGGAAGGCGAAGATGAGGAGGAAGAGTATGATGAGGTTGAAGAAGAAGAGTATGGTGAAGTTGAGGAAGTTTATGAGGAGAAGGGTGAGAGTAGGGTTGGGGGTTCTGTGATTGGGGTTACGGAATCTGATGGGGAGGTTGTACCTTCTTTGGAAGAGGATTCTGCTGAGGCTAATTTGGAGAAAAAGGAGAATGAACCATTTGCTGTGCCTACAGCTGGTGCTTTTTACATGCATGATGACCGTTTCAGGGACAATTCTGGAGCTCGCCCAAGGTATCTTTTTTATCATATTACTTTTTGTCAAATGTAGCTTAGTGAATCTGTTTAGATTTAGTGTTACCTTGACTTGGAATATTGTAGCTTAGTTTTAGACTTGGTTATAGCTGATATTTTATATGTCGCACAAACACTATAGATCAAAGGTGTGCCCAACATGATCTGGTTACTTACCTTCAATTGTCTTAATTTTCTCAAATTATTGAGTGTTATCAAATAGCAGTTCCATGGCCATTATGGCGGATATACTTGGTGGTTTTTGGGCTTGCCGCAATGGTAAGTATCAGTCGATATTGCGAGTTTTTCTGCCCTAATCCACTATAACATCACTGCAAAGTCTGCAAAGTGGCTGGTATGGCGAGATTTTGGCTTCCCGCCATGGACAGCCATCTGCCATCAATAACATTGACTATTAAGAATGTCAAGTGTCAGTCAGGATCATGTTTGAGTCTGTGCTTCATATTTTTTTTTTCTTATCTGATTAACTCTCCGACCTTTGATAGGCGGATGCGTGGTGGAAGGAGATTGTGGGAGTCCAAAGATGACAAGAAATGGGGGCATGATAAATTTGAGGAAATTTCAGTGCAGGATAGGGGCTTCAACGAGGTAAGGATCTATAAAGTGCTTCACTGTCACACATTCCTATTAGTTAAAATGGTATTTTTCTAAGACTCTTTTCTAATGCTGTTGTGTGTATGAAATTTAGAGGAGGAGACCTTCTAGGGGTAATTATCGAGGGCGTGGTAGAATTCGCGGCACTGATCGCGGAGGACATGGTCGTGGAAACAGGAGAGAATTTAATGACAGAAATGACAGAGAATATAATGACAGAGAATATAATGACAGAGAATATAACGGCCGCAGTCAAAGTCAGGCGCCTAAAGTTGTTGTGAAAGGGAGAGGGCCAAGAAGGTATGAACCGACTAACAGAAGGAATGGTCCAGCTCCCCAGGTTCATAATAAACAGTAAGTACCACATGCATTTTACATAATTTTATGGTAACATGAAGCTCATAATGTTGAGGATTTCTTATAAGTTTTGTTTTATTTTGTTTTCAAAGATCTGGGAAATCTCAGGAGAAAACTTCACTTGTTAGTTCAGAGAGATTTTCTGTACCAGCATCCAATGCAGAATCTGACCCCATGCCCACTAAGAAAATTTCACATGTTTCTTCAAATTTGAACTATGCATCCCCACCATTTTATCCGTCTGGCTCTTCCAACAAAGAAGTTAATCTGGCACCAAAACGGGATGTACAAGTTGGCAACACCAGCAGGAACATTCACCCTGTTATGGATGGGGGTTTTCAAGTTCAACAAAACAGTGTAGGTCATCGGGGAAAGAATGTTGCTGATTCCATCAGCATGGACAAGCTATATATTGACCAATCCGTCGGCCCATCTGTTGGAAAGCCTTTGAACAATGTTCATTTGGCACCACCTGGATCTTCTGGTGTCCATGCTTCTCAATCTCATTTTCCCAGGCCTGCTGGTCCTGTAAGAGGTGCACCAATCCCATTACAGATGAATTACCCACCTGCTCTGTCACATACTCAAGCAAATAAAGTTTCTCAAACTCAACTGCACGACATTCAGAGAAGTTCTGCATCAGGGAGGACTTCAACGTCTATGCAAGCTACTGCTACACAGACTAGCAATCGACCTGGCAGTGGATCTCAGTCTTCATCTCCTCCAAAAAGAGCTGCATCAATTAATTCACTTGATTCTGGGGAAACAGATGTGGCCTCAGAATCAGGTAATGCCAAAGGAGCATTGGTTGGGAAGGGAAGGGGAGCTTCCCAAGGTGCTGGAAGGGGACCTTTTGTTTATGGCGGGGCACAGGTAATGGGGGCTGCTGGAAATTTGGGCATCAGTCAAGGAGATCCGAACTTCCCCACTTTCTTGCCAGGTTTATATCTTTATTCTATATGTAAGGCCATATGTACATTGAAGTTCTAATATTCTTGGGTTTAGGTCTGGGACCTTGATTTTTTTTCTTTTCAAATACGGGTATGCAGATAGGGTGCTGCAGTACTCAACTCAAATCCTACCTGTTGTCATCTTTAGCTCTAAGGCTCTGATTTATATTAACGTCCCCCTGTGTTCTGTGTGTTTATAGTTCTTGGTGAACAAGACTAATTTTTCTATTTTTAATTTGGTTTTGTTTGGATTCAGTAATGCAATTTGGAGGGCAGCATCCTGGTGGTATGGGAGTTCCCGCTGTTGGCATGGCATTCCCTGGATATGTTGCTAATCCTCAACTTGGTTTAGGAAAATCAGAAATGACATGGTACATATTTATCTATGAGTTATTCTTTAATTTAAAATAGAAAAATATTAAACTCCTTAGTTTCATTTGTCCACACTTAGTAATTTTCCCGTCTGTGTTTAGGCTACCAGTCTTGGCTGGTGCTGCAGGAGCTTTAGGGGCTCAATACTGTTCACCATACCTTGCTGTTGACGGTGCTTACGGTCGACAACCAGGACAAACCTCTGCAATGGATACTTCAAGGTTGGTTCAGTTTTATAGCATAAATATATCATTTGTCTCCATTTCATTTTCATTGTTGCAATATCTTACTACTAGGTTCTTGATATCATTCTTTGTTTTCTTTTTGTTGATGAATCTTTGCAGCAAGGAAAATGTGAATAAAGCTAATAATGAATTGAAGCCACCACAAAAATCTGGTAAAATACATGATCATTCCCTTTGATAGTTTCACCTTTTGCCCGTGGTTACATTACTGTGATTTGTGATTTATTTTTCTGTAGATCTGGTAAATGATGAGTATGGACAACGACAGAATAAACCTCGCAGGCAAGTTGTCTTGCTAAACCTTCATTTAATAGTTTAGTTTCTATTTTGTTTGCATACTTATTGCTATTTTGAACAAATCACTTTGCGATACACTATTTATTACAAATATTGCGACATATTAGCAGCTCTTTAGCATTGTTGCTTAGCGGAATTTTAACAGATCACTATTTTCCGCACATCTTGGTTGCTATTGTATATTTGTTGAATCATTTCAATGAATGTTGTTTATGCTCTCTATGCAGATATTCAGAGATGAATTTTGGTCAGTGAAGTTTTATATAGGATACAACTTGTTTGAAATAAGCAGTTAAAGGTTTGTCATCTCCAATCTAATAACTGATGGTTTTTAGTTTTTGTATTGTTGCATTTTTCTGAGTTTTTTGTAATTTTGTTATGCAGGCCTTACTCTAGGCCCCTAGTTCTTCAGCTTTTCATCTGGAGTACTTTGGGCTGCAATAAATTTCAAGATAATTTAGGTAACCACTGCACAACTTACATGATAAAGTTTTTAGTCATTGTCTAATTGACATGATGCTCACCTGTCGATAAAATTATTATTAAGATTTTTCTTAGATTTACATATCTGTTTCTTTTTCCTTCTTTCACTTCTCTCTTATTTCACCCCTGTTGCAGTTATACAACACCTGCTCACGCTGTACTGCATTCTTGACGTTATTGCAGTTTGACGGGTGGTAGTTGCTTGTTTAATTGTGCGGTAAGAATGATTTTGAGCATACTCTTTAACTCTAGCAACAAAACTTTTAGATTAAATGCTTCCATTGCATGAATTTTGAAAATTACTACCCTTGTCCATGGGTCAGTCTCGTTGGTCTGTCATGTGCCTCTGTTTGATGCTTCATAGAACACATTTTTCCAACACACTCCTATTGGTTGAACTTCAGCCAAGTATCAATTTTGTCGGGTTTAATTTCGATGTTATCTATATGCATTTCAACCAATAGTCATAAAAAGTGTTACATGATGTGTTTGTAGTAGTCTTTCTCGAATATATCAATTTTGGTGCCCATATGGTTTTATCTTTAGAAAACAACATATAATTTCTTGCTTTTTTTCCAGGTTTTTCTTGCTTGTTTGATTTTCTAATGAAGCTTGTGAGAAACTAGTCTGGCTTCACGTGATGAACTACGAATATAGAAACAAAATTATAATGATTGTGAAGCAGCTGATTACATTATGGAGACAACATTCTCTCATGTAAATGGTTACCTTGTTCCATTTGGTTTTGACGTTGTGCTTTGATTACAAGACTTTATAAGCTGATGACTATATAAGCTTTGGTGACATTTTTAATCAATGCATCGTTTTCCTTTTCAACTTCAGTTGTTGTTTTGTTAAAAAATTCACCTATTCAATAAATTTTAGTTTGATTTTGTGTTATATACTATATGATTGAATTATATTCTTATTAATAGTAGTTGGTTTATGTGAGTTTACTATTACACTTGACTATAAGCTTAAGTGTGAGAAGTTTAGTAGGGTTTTCTTTCTTTTTGAATTCAGTTGGTTTTAATTGAGTTCCAAATGATTTCATCTGTTTTGTCTTCAAAGACTTTTGAGGTGGAGCATCAAATATCATTGATATTAAGAGTTACATGATTATGGCTTGATATATAATGTAAAACAGAATTTAGTTATATATATTGTTGTAGTGTCTTTTCTCTGCTTAATTGTCTCTAAATCATGATTGAAAAAAGCTCATTCAAAGACTTTTGAGGTGGAGCATCAAATATTATTGATATTTAGAGTTACATGGATTATGGTTTTTCAGCAAAAGTTTCTAACAAGAAGGTAAAAGTTTCTAATTAAAGATCATATACCTCTGCTATCCATGAATATCCTTTTAGTTCTTTTGGGATCTATCTTCATTTGTTTGAGTGCATTTGCAAAGGTCTTTAAGGATTTCAAGGAAATCTGATCTTTCTTTGGAATAGTTCACCCAAGTCCATCTTGAAGAATCATCAACAACTTATCTCGTTCCACCAGAATTGTAAATTTGCATAAGTCTCGTTAAATCTATATGAAGAATTTCTACCCCCTTTGAAGTAGGATCATGTTACAATTTTGAATGTGACATCTTGATTTGCTATCCAATTTGACACTTATTATAGTTTTTACTTCAACCTTGAATTTTTGCAGACTTGTGCCATGACTTCACCTTATCCTTCTTGGTTATTAAGTATGTGGAAGAATAGGTAGTTTCTTAGGTATCCACAAATAAAAATCATCTTTGGATCTGATTCCCTTCATTAGAACGTCATCTTCTTCTTTTGTAACCGAA
Organism: Vicia faba; assembly: GCA_948472305.1. Lineage (NCBI taxonomy): Eukaryota > Viridiplantae > Streptophyta > Magnoliopsida > Fabales > Fabaceae > Vicia > Vicia faba. The sequence continues at coordinate 8,684 of CATIWC010001013.1, forward strand.
CATTCTGATTATGAGAATATGACTATTAAACCTTGATTATACAACTGATTATTGCTGATTAGATTAGTAGTTAGACCTTTCACAAGAAGAATATTTTCTTGGCTAGGAGACAGTACATGCTAGTTTTTCAACTCTTTAAATTTCTCCTTTGGATCCATCATCAAATGTGATAAAACCTTTAGATTGAGATATGAAATTCATCACAAACTCTTGAACTCCTGTCATATTTTTAGAACAATCACTATCAAAGTATCAATCTTCTCTAGATGAAATTATGAAAGAAGTATGAGCTATAAGATTAATATCCATATCTTTAGATATTCTCTTTTTATTTAAAAGATTAGTCTTAGAATGAACCGTAGGTTTTTGAACTCTATAAAGTCTGTGACAAAAAGACTTTATGTGACCATATTCACCACAATAATGACATTTTCAAGGTAAGGGCTTGACTTTAGATAGAGTTGTAAGTCTCAGAGTGCCTAAGAGGAGGGGGGGGGGGGGGTGAATTAGGTCTTATAAAATTTATTCGGTTTAATGAGAATACTTGAAGTACTTTTTGGTTAAGTATTTGAAAGTTTTGATTATATCTTATCTTTTCCTTGATTATGGTGATGAAAACGATAAAAGCGGAAAGGTAAAGAACACGGTGATATATCCTGGTTCCCCTCACAATCCGAGAGTACTCCAGTCTCCAATCAGAGTGCCTAAGAGGAGGGGGGGGGGGGGGGGGGTGAATTAGGTCTTATAAAATTTATTCGGTTTAATGAGAATACTTGAAGTACTTTTTGGTTAAGTGTTTGAAGGTTTTGATTATATCTTATCTTTTCCTTGATTATGGTGATGAAAGCGATAAAAGCGGAAAGGTAAAGAACACGGTGATATATCCTGGTTCCCCTCACAATCCGAGAGTACTCCAGTCCCCAATCAGAGTGCCTAAGAGGAGGGGGGGGGGTGAATTAGGTCTTATAAAATTTATTCGGTTTAATGAGAATACTTGAAGTACTTTTTGGTTAAGTGTTTGAAGGTTTTGATTATATCTTATCTTTTCCTTGATTATGGCGATGAAAGCGATAAAAGCGGAAAGGTAAAGAACACGGTGATATATCCTGGTTCCCCTCACAATCCGAGAGTACTCCAGTCCCCTTTCCAACACGAAAGAGATTTCACTATAGTTAGAATGATTGTACAGCCTATGCTTACTATCTAACCTATAGGGTGATCAAAGGTTCTTAACACCTTTAAGACCAAACAAACACTAATGTGAATGAAGAACAATCCTCTTCAAATCACAACACTTACTTCCAACAATCTTGGATAGTAAGGGAATAATTTCTTTAAGTAATACAATGATTGATTTGAAATATATGGAGAGCTTTATCAATCTTCAATTGATCTTCTTCTTTAAGATATAAACAATTTTCAAACAATGTATATAAATGTTCACAATGTATGTATGAAACTTGTAATGATAATGAAAGTGTATATGGCAAGTTTCACAAAATTATGAACACATGAAAATATGAATTCAAATGTGAATGATGAAAAATTGTTTATTGAAGAAGTATAATTGTTAATTTGAAAATTGAAGCATTGTTTTTGAAATAAGAAAATCTGCAGCATTTTATAAAGTCACAAGAACCTCTTCATTCATGCCAATTCATATGAAAAGTTGTAATGCATTCATGAAAGGGTACCAATTGAAATATGTTAAAAAACCAAAAGAAAAGCTGCACTGGTTCGCTAGGAATCGATTTCGACACAGGGAGAACCCGATTCTTAGTGAACGTTATAAGTCAGATTTTAAAAATATCACGCAGGAACCGGTTCCCCTATTGGTACAACCCGGTTCCTGGTATAAAAACCAGGGACATGTTTTTTGAATAAGTCTGGAACCCGGTTCCCTGTTAGGGAGGAACCGGTTCCAAAAAGGTTATTTTCAAAAATTCTTTTTTGAAAGATATTTCAAACAAAGTTTTTCTTGATGTTAAAATTATGGGATATGTATATGTTGATGAATGCATATTTTTGTGAACATGTATATTCAAGACTAAGAATTATTTATACCATTTTGGCATTTGATGATTCTTCAATAATTCTTCTATAATCTTCAAGACTTTTATATGATGTTGATAAGCTTTTTGCACATCCTTTGAACGTTGATATCCATGTTGTCTTCATCAAAACAAAAGCTTTAAATATGACTTGAGAAGCTTGCAATTACATTCTCCCCCTTTTTGATGATGACAACCAAGTCTTGAAAACGATTCTTGAATTGTTTATGTTGTTTTGAGTAGCAAATATGTTGAGCAAATGCAAGGCTCCCCCTAAAATGTATGCTCCCCCTAAGTCCATGATTCCTTGAATTTTGGAGTGAGTATAAGATGTTTGGGCCTGCAATTTCTTTGAAAACAAAACAACACATGCATATTCTTCTCCCCCTTTGTTAACATCAAAAAGGATTGGGAAAAGAGTGAAACAAATACATATTTAAAAATTTAAGACGATAAAAACATATAAAAGAAGGAGTAGAAGCAGAGTGTACTAAAAACATAAAAAAAAAATTCTTGTTGAAGAAAAATTGATATGTGCACTTTATGAGAAACATTTAGATATCACCTTCATCCAAAATACCAAGTTCTCTTCGGATTTTGAAGAAGGGTTCTCGAGCAAGCGGTTTTGTGAAGATATCTTCGAGTTGGTTATGAGTATCCACAAAAGTGACTTCGACATCTCCTTTAAGTACATGATCACGAAGAAAATGATGTCGAATATCTATATGTTTGGTTCTTGAATGCATGACCGGATTCTTTGTAATATTGATAGCACTTGTATTGTCGCATCGAAGAGGAATGCATCCGAGATCAAGTCCGTAATCACGGAGTTGTTGCTTGAGCCAAATAATTTGTGCACAACAACTACCCGCTGCTATGTATTCTGCTTCGGCCGTGCTAAGAGCAACACATGCTTGCTTTTTACAAGCCCATGATACTAATGCATTTCCAATAATGTGACAAGTGCCACTTGTGCTTTTACGATCAGTTTTACAACCTGCATAATCCGCGTCAGAATAACCAATTAAAGTGCAAATACTACCTTTCGGATACCATAAGCCGACATTGATTGTTCCTTTAAGATACTTCATGATCCTTTTAACTGCCATGAGGTGTGATTCCTTTGGATTTGCTTGAAAGCGAGCGCAAAGACAAACACTAAACATGATATCAGGACGGCTTGCCGTCAAATACAATAAAGAACCAATCATACCTCTGAATTTTGTAATATCAATTGGAGTACCAGATTCATCTTGATCAACATATGTACCAGAGCCCATTGGAGTATTCATTGCTTTACAATGTTCCATATCAAACTTTTTCAATAGTTCTTTGCAATACTTAGATTGATTGATGAAGATTCCATCTTCTAGTTGCTTAATTTGTAGTCCAAGAAAGTAGTTCATCTTTCCCATCATAGACATCTCGAATTCTCCTTGCATCATCAATGAGAATTCCTCACACATTTCTTTGTTAGTCGATCCAAAAATGATATCATCAACATAGACTTGAACCAATAAAGTGTTACTTTGGATTTTCTTAATGAACAAAGTTTTATCAACCTTACCCTTTTCGAAACCCTTTTCACACAAAAAAATGCTAACTATCATACCATGCTCTTGGTGCTTGCTTTAAGCCATAAAGAGCCTTTCTCAACTTAAAGATATGTGTAGGATGTTTGAAGTCTTCAAATCCCGGAGGTTGTTTGACATAGACTTCTTCATTGATGTATCCATTCAAGAATGCGCTTTTGACGTCCATTTGAAAAAGCTGAAAATTTAATGAACAAGCATAAGCAAGTAAAAGACGTATAGCTTATAACCTTGCAACCAGAGCAAATGTTTCTTCAAAGTCGATTCCTTCCTCTTGATTGTAACCTTGGGCAACCAACCTTGCTTTGTTTCGAACAATTAGACCATTCTCATCAAGTTTTTTCTTAAACACCCATCGGGTACCTATGATGTGTTTACCACTTGGTCTAGGAACAAGTTCCCAAACTTGATTTCTCTCGAATTGATTTAATTCTTCTTGCATAGCAATAATCCATTGATCATCTCCTAAGGCTTCATCAACTTTGGTAGGTTCAATTTGAGAAACAAACGCCATGTTTAAGCAAACATCTTTTAGATTCAATCTTGTTGATACTCCTTGGCTAATGTCACCAATAATTTTTTCAATAGGATGGTCTCTATGAGTTCTCTATTCTTTTGGTAGATCATTGATGTTTGAATCTTGTTGAACAATGTTTTCTTGATTTTCCGGTGATTTCACAACTTGATCAATTGAAAGATCTTCCGGGGGTAAATCTATAGGGTCATCATCATCACAAACAACTACTTCCTCCTTGGAGGGGTTAGTTTCATCAAAAGATACATGCATAGATTCTTCAATAGTTAAAGTTCTTTTATTATAAATTCTATATGCTTTACTAGAAAGCGAATAACCAAGAAATATACCTTCGTCGTATTTCTCGTCAAACTTACCGAGATTGTCTTTGTTATTGTTAAGAACAAAGAACTTGCATCCAAAAATGTGAAAGTGAGCAATGTTTGGCTTTCTTCCTTTGAAGAGTTCATATGGAGTCTTCTTTATTATAGGTCTAATGATAACTCGATTTCCAACATAACAAGCCGTACTAACCGCATCCGCCCAAAAATATTTAGGAAGATTTGCATCACTAAGTATTATTCTTGCAAGTTCCACTAGAAACCTATTCTTTCTTTCAACTACTCCATTTTGTTGTGGAGTTCTTGGTGCTGAAAAATTATGAGAGATACCATGTTCTTCACAAAATTCTTCAAATTGTGTATTTTGGAATTCTCCACCACGATCACTTCTTATGGATACAATCTTTAGTGATTTTTCATTTTGGATTTTCTTAGCATACTTCTTAAAAGCTTTAAGAGCATCACTTTTCTACACAAGAAACAAAGTCCAAGAATATATAGAAAAATCATCAATAATAACCAATGCGTATACATTACCTCCGAAGCTTTTTGTTCTTGATGGACCAAAGAGATCCATGTGTAACAATTGTAGTGGCCTTGTAGTAGACACCACATTCTTAGATTTGAAAGTTGTTTTGGTCTGTTTTCCCTTTTGGAATGCATTACATAATTTATCTTTGATGAACTTCATCTTTGGTAGACCAATAACTAAGTCATGCTTAACCAATTTGTTCAAGTGCTCCATGTGAATGTGAGCAATCCTCTTGTGCCATAACCAAGCGTCATTGTTGTTTACCATAAGACATTGTACCTTCATAGACAAATCATCTAGAGTAATCATAAAAATATTGTTAGTTCTTATACCTTTGAGTTTTACCTCATTGGTTGCCTCATCCATAATAAGGCATTCATCTTTGTTGAATTTGATCTTGAACCCTCTATCGCAAAGTTGACTTATGCTAAGAAGATTGTGCTTTAAACCTTCAACATAGAGAACATCCTCAATTTGAATGGATGGAGGTGTGCCAACTATTCCAACGCCAAGAATCTTTCCTTTGGTGTTGTCTCCATAGGTGACATACCCTTTGGCTTTATGTACTAGATATGAAAATTGGTGTACATCTCCTGTCATATGCTTTGAACATCCACTATCAAGATACCAAACAATTGATGTGGATTTCAAGCATACCTACAAAAACAAATTATTCTTTGTTAGGTACCCAAGTTGCCTTGGGTCCTTCATAGTTAGTTCCCTTTTTAACCCACACATAATGCCCACTTGCTATACCAAAGTTTCTAACATAGCAAGCATTAGGTGTATGGCCTTTAATACCACAATAAAAACAAGTAGGTTTAAAGTTACTTCTATATCTAGAAGGATAAGATTTCTTTTTAGGAAATGTTTTCTTTTTCGATACATTAGCCTTTTTCTTTTGATGATTATGAACAACTTGCTTATTTTCTACTTTCTTGGGATTGGAACTATTACTAGTCTTTACAAAAATAGTGGGATTGTTACTTGGTTTCTTAGTATTCACATAACCAAGACCTCTTTTATCATTTGGATAACGTTGTTGGCTTAGTAATCCTTCCAATCCTATTTGTCCTTTTTCATATCGTTCAATGACTCTTTTAAATTGAACAATTTGAAAGACATTTGATTCACACTTGGAGCATGCAAAGTTTTCTTTTTCTTTAATAAAATTTTGTTTTTGAAGATCAAAATCTTTAGTCATGGTGTCAATTTTTTCTAGACAAATTAAGAGTTCTTTTTCTTGATTTGACACCTTTTTGTATAAACTTTTGCATTCTCCCAAGAGTTCATCAATAGCACCTTGAACATCATCATCAAAAAGATTAAATTCATTACTAACCTCTTCTTCATCGTCGGAGTGATGTGAAGCCATCAATGCTAGATTTGCACATTCGTCGCTTTCCGAATCGGATGAAGAACTTATCTCATTATCTTCCCATGCAACATAAGACTTTTTGTTCTTGAACTCCTTTTTGCCTTTGAATCCATTTTTCTTGGAGAGTTTTGGATAATCTGGCTTTATGTGACCTTACTTTCCACATTCATAGCATGTGACATCTTGTGTTAATGTGGAGGCTTCTTTGTCTTTATGCTTATAGAATTTCTTTCTTTTGACAAAGTTAGCATTATGAAGATTATTTTTATGACCAAAATATTTTCCTAACCTTTTTACAAGAAGCAAGAGATTTTCATCTTCCTCCGATGCATCTTTATCTTGACTTTCTTTTGAATCAACTTTCAAGGCAATGCCTTTGGATTTCTTCTCATTATTATCATGTTTTTCAAGTCTTCCAAGTTCCGTCTCATATTCTTGAAGCTTTCCAAAAAGTGTTGTGGAAGTCATAGTTGCTAGGCTTTTCTTTTCGGATATTGCCGTCACTTTTGGTTGCCATTCCTTGTTAAAGATCTAAGCACTTTAAGATTTAATTCATCGTTTGTTAAAGTCTTACCAAGTGCCTTCAAATGGTTTGTCAAGTGAACGAATCTCTTTTGCAAGTCAAGGATGGATTCTCCGGGCAGCATTCTGAATAATTCATATTCTTGACTCAAAGTGTTCAATCTAGACCTTTTTACTTCGGCGGTTCCTTCATGAGTTTCTACAAGAGTATCCCAAATTTCCTTTGCCGTTGTACATGCCGATACTCGGAAAAATTCATCCATACTAAGAGCACTTTGGAGAATATTGATTGCCTTTTTGTCAAAGAGAACTTTTTTCTTGTCATCATCATCCCATGATGTTTTAGGCTTTGATGACCCAACACCATTGACAACACACACCGGAGTAAATGGACCATTCTCAACAGCATTCCATATTTCTTCTCCTTGCGCTTCAAGATGAGCCTTCATGCGAATTTTCCAAAAGTCAAAGTATTCACCACAAAACAATGGAGGCTTGTTGTTACTACCACCATCTTTGAAAACCGAATTTTGATTTGGATTTGCGGAAGCCATTCTGGATCTTTAGGAACAAGTTACCTATAACTTGCTCTGATGCCAATTGTAAGTCTCAGAGTGCCTAAGAGGGGGGGGGGGGTGAATTAGGTCTTATAAAATTTATTCGGTTTAATGAGAATACTTGAAGTACTTTTTGGTTAAGTGTTTGAAGGTTTTGATTATATCTTATCTTTTCCTTGATTATGGTGATGAAAGCGATAAAAGCGGAAAGGTAAAGAACACGGTGATATATCTTGGTTCCCCTTACAATCCGAGAGTACTCCAGTCCCCTTTCCAACACGAAAGAGATTTCACTATAGTTAGAATGATTGTACAACCTATGCTTACTATCTAACCTATAGGGTGATCGAAGGTTCTTAACACCTTTAAGACCAAACAAACACTAATGTGAATGAAGAACAATCCTCTTTAAATCACAACACTTACTTCCAACAATCCTGGATAGTAAGGGAATAATTTCTTTAAGTAATACAATGATTGATTTGAAATATATGGAGAGCTTTATCAATCTTCAATTGATCTTCTTCTTTAAGATATAAACAATTCTCAAACAATGTATATAAATGTTCACAATGTATGTATGAAACTTGTAATGATAATGAAAGTGTATATGGCAAGTTTCACAAAATTATGAACACATGAAAATATGAATTCAAATGTGAATGATGAAAAATTGTTTATTGAAGAAGTATAATTGTTAATTTGAAAATTGAAGCATTGTTTTTGAAATAAGAAAATCTGCAGCATTTTATAAAGTCACAAGAACCTCTTCATTCATGCCAATTCATATGAAAAGTTGTAACGCATTCATGAAAGGGTACCAATTGAAATATGTTAAAAAACCAAAAGAAAAGCTGCACTGGTTCGCTAGGAACCGGTTCCGACACAGGGAGAACCCGGTTCTTAGTGAACGTTATAAGTCAGATTTCAAAAATATCACGCATGAACCGGTTCCCCTATTGGTACAACCCGGTTCCTGGTACAAAAACCAGGGACATGTTTTTTGAATAAGTCTGGAACCCGGTTCCCTGTTAGGGAGGAACCGGTTCCTAAAAGGTTATTTTCAAAAATTCTTTTTTGAAAGATATTTCAAACAAAGTTTTTCTTGATGTTAAAATTATGGGATATGTATATGTTGATGAATGCATATTTTTGTGAACATGTATATTCAAGACTAAGAATTATTTATACCATTTTGACATTTGATGATTCTTCAATAATTCTTCTATAATCTTCAATACTTTTATATGATGTTGATAAGCTTTTTGCACATCCTTTGAACGTTGATATCCATGTTGTCTTCATCAAAACAAAAGCTTTAAATATGACTTGAGAAGCTTGCAATTACAAGAGTTTTATGATGTCTGTCAAGATGTTGTAACATGTGGGTGGACACGGTGGTCACTTTCCTCTTTTTAGAAGAAGTGAACTTTTCTTCAGGCACTTTACCATGTTGATTAGCAGATTGATCATTATATTTCTAGTCTATTTCATAATTACCAGTTCCATTATTTATCCTTAAGGATTTGGTCATGTTTTCAAGTTTGGAATTTAGGAAAGTTACCTCATTTTGAAGATTAGACATAGTACTCAGAAGTGTCTCCCTTTTATTCTTCAGTTGAGCTATGATTCTTTTCTAATCTTCTTTTGTTTTATAACTTTCTTCACACATGACACATGGATCTTTGTAAGACACATTTGTTAGAACAAGATTAGTTCTGATCTATCTCAGAGTTTTGATGATAACAATAAATTATATTTTAGATAATTTATACTCTGATGAACGTATTTGACTGTTTCAGATAATGTTATGACAAAAGCATTTTGATGTGCTGAGCTAAAAATTATATGAAGAAGTTCTTTAATGAAAGAACTATTTTGCTTTAAGCGCAACTGCTGACTCTGGTAAGACAATTTATTTAAATATATCTTCTAACACTTAACAGGATTCCTTGTTCAGAAGATTACTTGAAAGCAAGTGCTGTTCATAAGGTTACTTGAAAGCAAGCGCTGATCAAGTTCTTAACAAACAAAGTATTGTTTAGAAGATGAGTAAAGCATGTTCTGAATTCAAGACGTTGAAGCAAGTTCTGAAAGAATGCAAAAACCAATTTGTCTTGTCAAGCTTCAAAAAACATGTTCTTACAAGTGTCGTTTGCTCATTTAATGCAAAGACGACTGTATGCACTCAAGTGTCTACGCTAGTTCTTGGAAAATGGAATAGTGCAAAGAAACACACAATCATTTAATGCTCTCCAATTTTTGAAGACAACAACGGTCTTTTTGTTCTTACTATATATAGAAGGACATTTATTGCAAGCCAAAAAAACTAATCAATTTCAAAAAGAAGCAAGAAACTAAGTGAAAAATTCTGGGCTCACAAACTCTTTGTTCATATATTTTGTGCAATTTATTCTAAGTGAAAAATCACAGTTGTGATATAGCTTGATTAGAAGAAAATTTTATTCACTATCTGTAAGATTAAACTCTTGTAATTGTTCCTTGAGAGACCAAGTTTGGTCAGATTTCTCAAGTAGACTAGGACTAGATTTAAGTCATAGTGGTGTTAGTCACTTGTAAGATTACTTGTGCATTGTTAGTCACAACAGTTGTTGTGTATTTGTAATCAGTTGATTATAGTGGATTAAGTCCTTGTTGAGAAATGCGAAATCACCTTGACGAGTGGACTGGAGTAGTTTAAGTTCAAACGAACCAGGATAAAAATAACCTTGTCTTTCCATTATTATTGAGCTTTGTTTTGAAAATAAAAAGAGTCACTTATTCAACCCCCCCCCCCCTTTCTAAGTGTTTTCTTACCCTTTAAATTGGTATCAGAGCTTGACTCTAAGCACAACACTTAACCGTGTCAGGAAAAGATCCAGAAGAAAACACAATGGCCGCTGAACAAAACAACAATAGTTACAACAAACCTCATGTTTTTGATGGAGAAGATTTTGAGTACTGGAAAGACAGACTAGAAAGTTTCTTTCTAGGTCATGATAGTGATCTATGAGATATAGTCTTGGATGGTTACACACATCCTACTGACTCAGAAGGAAACAAAGTTGACAGAAAAAATATGGATAGACAACAAAAAATTGATTTTAAAAATCATCGTAGAGCTAGAATATATTTTTCTAAGTGCTATCTCTAAAGTAGAATATGAAAAAATCACTAATAGAGATACAACGCATGATATGTTTGAGTCTCTTAAAATGAATCATGAAGGAAACGCTCAAGTAAAGGAGTCTAAAGCTCTGGCTTTAGTTCAGAATTATGAAGCCTTCAAAGTTGAAGAAAGTGAGTCTATAGAAGCAATGTTCTCTAGGTTTCAAACTCTGATCGCTGGTCTGAGAGTTTTGAACAAGGGATATACTAAAGCAGATCATGTTAAAAAGATCATCAGAAGCTTACCCAGAAGATGGGCACCAATGGTCACTGCTTTCAAAGTTTCTAAAGATCTGAACAACGTGTCTCTGGAGGAACTCATCAGCGCTCTCAAAAGTCATGAGATAGAACTTGATGAGCACGAGCCTCTGAAGAAAGGTAAGTCTCTTGCCCTTAAATCAATTAAGAAATTTGATACTAATGCTTTTCAGGCTGAAGAAGAAAACTCTGAAGAATCAACGTCAGAAGAAGACGAACTATCCTTGCTCTCCAGAAGGATCAATCATCTGTAGAAGCACAGACAAAAGAAGTTCAGGAACTTCAAGAAGTCAGAAGATAAACCTGAATCTTCTGGACACAACAAGTCAAACTGAAGAGAGATCATCTGTTATAAATGCAAAGAACCTGGTCACTACAAAAGTGATTGTCCAAAGCTTCAAAAAGAAAAACCAAAGAAAAGGTTTGGTAATAAGAAAGGGATGATGGCAACCTGGGATGACTCAGATTCTTCTGAAGATGAATCTGGTTATGAAGATGAAAATGCCAACCTAACTCTGATGGCTACCACAACAGATGACTCAGACTGTGAGTCAGAACCAAGAGAGGTATTTTCTGAATTTTCTAGAGATGAACTTGCTGATAGTTTATCAGAACTTCTGAAAAACTATAGTCAGCTCAAAATCAAATACAAGAAACTCAAGAAGAGTCTTGCATCTGATATTGAGAAACATGAATCATAAAAATCTGAAATTTTAGAAAATAATTTTAAACTTAAAGAAGAAATTCAAAATGTTCAAAAAATTTCTAGTTCAGAGTCTGTGTCTAGTTCAAAAGATATTTTGAAAGAATATGACTGTAGCTTTTAAACTTTTCTGGCTAAAGACATAGATAAAAGCAAAATGGCTTCAATGATCTATGGAGTTAGTGGGAAAAACAGAAGATGGATTAGATATGAACCTCCCAAAGGGAAGGAGACATACATACCAAAACCTGTTGCTAAAATGACTTTCACTTATAAACCTATGAATAAACAATTCAAGTTTGGACACTCACATGATATAAAATATACATCACATTCTGGAAATTCTTATGCTAACCCAAAGTTCAAACAAAACTTTAAGCACTCTAACCCAAAAGGACCCAAAAAGGTATGGGTACCTAAGGATAAAATAATATTTGTTACAGATGTCCTTAATAGTTCAATTGAGACACCTGTCATGATACCTGGACTCTGGGTGCTCACGACACATGACGAGAAAAAGGTCTATGTTCCAAAGTCTGGAACTTAAAGCTGGAGGAGACGTGAAGTTTGGAGGTAATCCGAAAGGGAAGATTCTTGGTTCTGGAACCATTGGAAACGGTAACCTTCCTTCTATCTCTAATGTTTTATTAGTAGAAGGATTAGCTCATAACCTGCCGTCCATAAGTCAATTAAGTGACAATGGTTATGACATTATCTTCAATCAAAACTCTTGTAGAGCTGTGAGTCAAAAAGATGGATCAATCCTCTTTTCTGGCAAGAGAAAGAATAACATTTACAAAATTGATTTATCAGATCTTAAATCTCATAACGTTAAATGCCTTTTGTCTGTTAGCGATGAGCAATGGGTATGACACAGAAGATTGGGACATGTCAGTCTAAGAAAAATCTCTCAACTAAATAAATTAAATTTAGTCAGAGGACTTCCAAATATGAAGTGCAACTCAGAAGCTCTGTGCGAAGCATGTCAAAAAGGAAAATTTTCAAAACCTTCCTTTAAATCCAAAAATGTTGTCTCTTCCTCTAAGCCATTAGAGTTACTTCATATTGATCTGTTTGTGCCAGTTAAAACTGCATCCATCAGAGGTAAGAAGTATGGATTAGTCATTGTTGATGACTTCAGCAAATGGACATGGGTCAAGTTTTTAAAACATAAGGATGAGTCACATTATGTGTTCGTGGACTTCTGTAACTAAGTGCAAAACGAAAAAGATTTTAAAATCATAAAAGTCAGAAGTGATCATGGTGGTGAATTTGAAAATCATTATTTTGAAAATTATTTTAAAGAAAATTGTATTGTCCATAATTTTTATTGTCCTAGAACTCCCTAACAAAATGGAGTTGTAGAAAGAAAGAATAGAACATTACAAGAAATAGCCAGAACCATGATCGATGAAACTAATTTGGCAAAGCACTTTTGGGCAGAAGCTGTGAACACAGCGTGTTACATTCAGAATAGAATCTTTATAAGACCTGTTCTTGAAAAGACTCCCTATGAATTGTGGAAAAACAGAAAACCCAACATTTTTTATTTCCATCCTTTTGGATGTACTTGTTTTATTCTGAACACTAAAGAAACTCTGAACAAGTTTGATTCTAAAGCACAAAAGTTTTTTCTGCTTGGATATTCTGAATGCTCAAAAGGCTATAGAGTATACAACACAGAAACTCTGATTGTTGAAGAATCAATCAAAGTCAGGTTTGATGGTAAGCTTAGCCCGCAACAACCAAAGCAAATTGACTTTTCTATAGGTACAGAAGATCATCCCTCAAAATCTGAAACTTCAGAAGCAAAGGAAGACTCAGAAGCAAAGGAAGACTCATAAGCAAAGAAAGACTCAGCAGATCATCCTCTTGACAATGCTCTGGACAACCTCAAAATCTCTGATCAACCCACTCAGAAAAGGTTTCGTAGAATCTCTTCAGCTCACAAAGAAGACGTAATCATTGGAAGAAAAGAAGACCCCATCAGAACAAGATCCTCTCTCAGAATCAATGAAGAATCATTGTTTGGTTTGGTTTCTCTGATTGAGCCAACTTCTATTGATGAAGCTCTGGAAGATAATGAATGGATCTTAGCAATGCAAGAAGAACTCAATCAATTCTCTAGAAATGATGTATGGTATCTAGTTCCAAGACCCAAAGGATTCAACATTATAGGAACCAAATGGGTTTTCAGAAACAAACTGAATGAGCAAGGAGAGGTGATCAGAAACAAAGCACGACTGGTCGCACATGGTTATAGTCAACAAGAAGGAATTGATTATAATGAAACCTTTGCCCCAATCGCCAGGTTAGAGTCTATCAGATTATTAATTTCTTTTGTTGTGCAAAATAACATTTCATTATACCAAATGGATGTTAAAAGTGCCTTTTTAAATGACTATATTGAAGAGGAAGTTTATGTCCATTAACCTCCTGGATTTAATGATTCAAAACATTTAGAACATGTTTTTAAATTAAAAAAGTCTTTGTACGGTTTAAAATAAGCTCCCGGAGCTTGGTATGATCGTCTGAGTAATTTTATTTTAGAAAAAGATTTTACCAGAGGGAAAGTGGACACAACTCTTTTCAGAAAGACATTTAAAAATGATATTTTAATTTGTCAAATTTATGTTGATGATATAATTTTTGGAACCTCTAATATCCCCCTTAGAAAAGAATTTGCTGAGACCATGCAAGCAGAATTTGAAATGAGCATGATGGGAGAATTGAAGTTCTTTCTGGGAATTCAAATCAACCAGACTCCAGAAGGTACTTACATACATCAGACGAAGTATGTTAAAGAACTTCTGAAGAAATTTCAGATGTCAGAAATCAAAGATGCCAAGACACCAATGCATCCAACCTGCATTCTGGGAAAATATGAGGTAAGTATGAAGTTAGACCAAAAGCCCTATAGAGGTATGATTGGATCCCTTCTCTATCTGACTGCATCTAGACCTGATATACTATTCAGCATGTGTTTGTGTGCTAGATTCCAATCAGATCCTAGAGAATCTCACTTAACAACTGTTAAGAGAATTCTTAGGTATCTGAAAGGTACTACTAATCTGGGTTTGTGTTATAGAAGATCACAAGATTACAGACTAGTAGGTTATTGTGATGCTGACTTTGCTGGAGATAGAATTGAAAGAAAGAGCACCTCTGGAAGCTGCCAGTTTCTGGGTGACAATCTTATCTCGTGGTACAGCTAGAAGCAAGCAACAATTGCACTTTCAACCACAAAAGCTGAGTATATATCTGCTGTTGGATGTAGCCCTCAGATGATTTGGATGAAAATTCAGTTAGAAGATTTTAATCTTTATGAAAGTAAGATTCCTATCTTCTGTGACAATACTTCTGCTATTTGTCTTTCTAAAAATCCAATTTTACATTCTAAAGCCAAACATATCGAAATTAAATATCATTTTATTAGGGACTATATTCAGAAGGAAATTTTAAATTTAATTTTTGTAAAAATAGACCATCAATGGGCTGACATTTTTACCAAACCCCTTTCAGAAGATAGATTTAATTTAATTTTGAAAAATATTTGTATGGAATTATGTCCTGAATAAAATAATATTTATCTTCTGTGTTTGACTTCAGAATATTCTGAAATGAATGTTCTGATTAACAACTCTTCAGAAGTTAGAAGAGAAGTTACATCATAAGCTATATGAAAAGTTTTGAAATGTTCTAACGTTTCATTTCTAAGTATAGTTCAGAAATTCATTAGAACAAACAACTGTCACATGCAACCTTCAGGAGATGAACACATGGTGTGTTTCTGAAAGGTCTCGCGTGCAAAAGCTACTAATGACGTTCTAGGTAACTGTTAATGATTAGCTAATCTCACGTTTTCCCCTAATTTTTAGCAAAATCATTAAATGCATGTAATGATGAGATTCGTTTTAAATTCTTTAGAAATTCTTTTTTAATTTTATTTCTAAACCTATTTCTGAAAATTTTTCATATAAATACTTTTGGAAAAACCCTTTTTCATTTTTACCGTCTCCTTTAAAACTCAAACGTTTTTGTACTTTTTCTCTAAAACCCTTTTTCATCTTTCTACTCTAAGAGCTCCAATGGCTTCTTCCTCTATCCATTCTGAGAACATCCACTCTGAGCAATACATCGTGCCTGAGAGAACAACTCTCATTCCTGTAGACAACTTGGAAGTGTTAAGTGAGTTAATGATGGATTTTGAGAATCTAAGAGAAAATGGTTTTTATTTGTTTCCTACTGTTAAGTTTCAAGGATGGGAAAACTCTTTTGATCGTCTTATCGGTCCAGTTTTTCCATACCTTGTGAAGGAATTCTGGATACATGCAATTGTAACCCCTAAAGTTATTCTCTCTTTCGTAATGGGTAAGGAAATCTCCATTACTGAAAATCAAATCAGAAAGTTGCTAGGTTTTAAAGGACTCGGTGTAACAGGTATGCCAAGTGGAAGAATGGAAATGTCAAAGGTCTACTCAGAAATTTTCACAAATGGTCAAGGATCTTCTAAAGTCAGGGACTTGAAGGATAAGTATAAGATTTGGGCAAGAATAATCCATGGGTGTATTCACCATAGGAAGGAAACCAGCTCTCCAGATTACATTAATACTGATCAACAATACTTATTGTTCTGCCTTGGAACAAATGTAAAAATTGATTTGCCTTATTTGTTGTTTGAACATATCTGGAATCATGTTAAAGAGACTAGGGAAGCTGAAAGGATGAAAAACCCCAAATCCAAAAGGAATTGGATTCCTATGGGTAGATTAATTTCAGACATTCTGACTGAGAATGGTATGATTGCTCACCTAGATGAAGATAAATTTCTGGGGGAGCTAGAGCCTACTTATGGAAAGACTATGACTGGGAAGAATTTAGTAAAGAGGAAAATTATCGACAAGCTGCTGGTGGAACCAACTCCTTATGTGACAGCTACTGTGAAGAGAAGAAGGATACCTATTGCTGATTTCCCTATGTTCAACTCAGGTGATCATCCACGTATCATCTTGCATTACATTGAAATTTGTAAAGAGACTGGAACACCTATTGATCCAGCTTGGCTTCAAGGAAAAAATTAAGCTGCTCCAGATGTTGTTCTTCAGTAACCTTTGAAGAGGAAAGCAGTTGAAGGACCTTCTGCCACACCTCAAAAGAAGAATAAAAAATCAGGTAAACCTGCTGAAACTATCACTGTTTATGATTCTGTCAATGTATCTACATCTGCTGAACCCCAAACCTTAAGAGATATAGATGTTAATATTGACCTAACCATACCCTCTGATCCTATTGCTGAAAATCCTCAAAGAAATCAAGTTTTATCAGACTTGAGTGACTTTGACTCTGATGAACACTTTGATACCCAAACAGAACCATCCCAATCTGAACCATCTCACTCAGAACCTTCTGAACCATCTGTTTCTCAACCAATTCCCGCTGAACAGTTTTCAAGACTTCCTCCCAGACCATTATCACCCAGACCTACTGGTTGGTATGATGCTGGCTCTTGGAGAATACCAGGAATCAACGAACCTCTGGCCACTATAAAGCCTCCATTCAACCTACCTTCTGAAAACATTTTTTCCATGAACCGACCACAACATCAGAACCCCATTCCCACTGCTGAAAATACAATAATAATTTCACCTGACATTACACCACCTACTTCACCACAACTTCCAACACCAAACTCACCTATACTCTCACCTCCTCATATTCCAGAACACCAATATCATGAACCACCTGAAACATTTGAACCTTCTGAAACTCATGAATCATCTGAACCTCATGATCAATCAGCACCACCTAACCTTGTTGACCAACCTGACCATTTAGCCACTCCTGAACCAACAACAAATTCTGAACCTGCTAACTTTTTAAGAGCTGTAGTGGATTTTGAATCTCTATAATTTTTGAAAAACAAAACTTTCAAGAAGGCTGTCCTAAAACCTGTTCAGCCATATGTAAATATATTTTTCAGAATTTTTTTAACAAAAGTTCAAGCATGGTTGAATCTGCTGAAAGAAGACAACACCAGAAGTGTGAACCCAGCTGCAACGGATCTTCTATGAGAAACCTTCAGAAAAACTTTTGATGCTGAGTCACTGAAGCTACAAGACTTATGTCACTTTCAGGTGCTGGACAACTTTTCTAAACATCTGCATGCATTCAAGTCAGAAGCTGCTGACATTTGGAATAAGAAGTCTTCTCTAATAATTGCTGATACACCAACTTATACAATGGACATATCAGAAGATGAATCTGAAGATGCCTCTGACGATTCAAACCCTCTGGATATTGTTCTTTTGAATCAACCTTCTTCTAAGGCAGCTCCTGAACCTGTGCCAACTCTTGTGATGGATCTGGGCACTCTGCTTTCAACTTTTGTGCGTTTTGACTCAACGGTTACTACTCCAAAGGCTATTTCTGCCGAAGCTTCATCATCCTCTGCTCCTACATCACTTATCATGGATACTCTGAATGAGCTCAAGAGGGAGAATGAAGTCATTCATGAGCGCTTAGATAAGCAAGACCAGACAAACCAAGAAATTAGAAGCTGGATGATGAAACAAGAAGAATCCGCCTCTGAGATCAAGAATCTTCTGATGGCTCTTGTTACTAAGAAATCCTAGTGTCTTTCTGTTTCTTATCTTTTGTTTGTTGTTTTGTACTTCTGGATATCTTTTGCTATTTTATGAAAACTTTTAAGCTCTTCAACTATTTTTTATATACTTTTTGATTATGCCAAAAAGGGGGAGAAAATGAGTATTTTGATCTAATCTCTGATTAACAGTTATGGGACTAAGTCTCTGACATTCTAACAAAAAAACAAGATTTCTTTCTATGTGCAAAATAATTTTTGCAGGTATCACTTAAACTCTGTTAGAGTAATTCAGCTGAACATTATCTTCATGAAGAAATCCAAGAAGATATTTTCAATGCTCTGATAATCTCAGGAAGTTTTATATATAGAAATATTTATTTCAGGGGAAGATTCTTATCTCTTATCATATTTTATTTCTATATCTGAATAATTTTTGTCATCATCAAAAAGGGGGAGATTGTTAGAACAAGATTAGTTTTGATCTATCTCAGAGTTTTGATGATAACAAAAAATTATATTTTAGATAATTTATACTCTGATGAACGTATTTGACTGTTTCAGATAATGTTTTGACAGAAGCATTTTGATGTACTGAGCTAAAAATTATATGAAGAAGTTCTTTAATGAAAGAACTATTTTTGCTTTAAGTGCAACTGCTGACTCTGGTAAGACAATTTATTTAAATATATCTTCTAACACTTAGCAGGATTCCTTGTTCAGAAGATTACTTGAAAACAAGTGCTGTTCAAAAGGTTACTTGAAAGCAAGCGCTGATCAAGTTCTTAGCAAGCAAAGCATTGTTAGAAGATGAGTAAAGGATGTTCTGAATTCAAGATGTTGAAGCAAGTTCTGAAAGAATGTAAAATCCAACTTGTCTTGTCAAGCTTCAGTAAACATGTTCTTGTAAGTTCCGTTTTCTCATTTAATGCAAAGACGGCTGTATGCACTCAAGTGTCTACGCTAGTTCTTGGAAAATGGAATAGTGCAAAGAAACACGCAAGCATTTAATGCTATCTACTTTTTGAAGGCAGCAAAGGTCTTTTTATTCTTACTATATATAGAAGAACATTTATTGCAAGCCAAAAAAAGTAATCAATTTCAAAAAGAAGCAAGAAACTACGTGAAAAATTCTGGGCTCACAAACTCTTTGTTCACACACTTTGTGCAATTTATTCTAAGTGAAAAATCACAGTTGTGATATAGCTTGATTAGAAGCAAATTTTATTTCACTATCTGTAAGATTAAACTCTTGTAGAAGTTCCTTGAGAGACCAAGTTTGGTCAGATTTCTCAAGTAGACTAGGACTAGATTTAAGTCTTAGTGGTGTTAGTCACTTGTAAGATTACTCGTGCATTGTTAGTCACAACAATTGTTGTGTGTTTATAATTAGTTGATTATAGTGGATTAAGTCCTTGTTGAGAAAGAAGAAATCACCTTGATGGGTGGACTGGAGTAGTTTGAGTTCAAACGAACCAAGATAAAAATGACCTTGTCTTTCCATTATTGTTGAGCTTTGTTTTGAAAACAAAAAGAGTCACTTATTAAACCCCCCTTATAAGTGTTTTCTTACCCTTTCAACATTCAAATCTTCATAAAGATTATTCTCATCACAAGATTTCACATCAGATCGTCAACTGTCAGTGAAAGCAGTCACATGCTTGGCAAACTCAACTTTAATTTCATCTTCTGATTCATCATCATCAGACCAAGACATAAAAACTTTCCTTTTGTTTCATGAGGAAGGTAGGACATGCATACTTAATGTGACTAAAGCCTTCACATTCAAAACACTAAATACCTCTATCTTTACAGAACTTTTCTTCAGTTTTGGTTTATCTGAAAATCATAATTCCTGCTGATGTCAGATGAGATGTTCATGATATTAGGTCTCTCCCTTCTATCCATTCTCTTCAACACCTTATTAAATTGATTCCCAAGTAACACAATGGCATCTGACATTCATTCCTCATTATCCATTTCACATTGGCCATCTTCATGTTCAGTGTTAGAAACAAAAAGCTATGCTCTTGCTTTCCTTTTCAGATTTGTCACTAACAGCCAATTCAAATGTTTGAAGTGATCCAATAAGTTCACCCACTCTCATGCTGCTAATATCTTAGGCTTCTTCTATGGTTGCTACCTTCATGTCAAATTTCTTAAGTAGAGACCTGGGAATTTTTTTAACCAGCTTTTCTTCTGATATCTTCTCTCCCAAGGCACTGATAGAGTTGACAATATCAAGAATGTTCATGTGGAAGTCATGAATAGATTCATCATCTTTCATCCCGAGATTGTCAAATTGAGTAGTGAGAAGATGAAGTCTTGACATCTTAATTTTTGAAGTCCCTTCATGAGTGATTATGAGAATTTTCCATGCATCTTTAGCCACATTACAGGTATTTATCATCCTGAACATATTTTTGTCAATATCATTGAATAAGGAATTCAAAGCTTTGGAGTTTCAAGAGCAAGTTCATCTTTTTTCTTTAGACCAGTCTTCTTCTGGGTTTAAAGTTTCCTTCTCATCTTTGTCCTTCACAACAGGATGGTCCCAATCTTTCAAGACAACTTTTCAAGTTTTGTTATCCATATATTTTAGGAATGCTACCATGTGTGCCTTACAATAGTCATAATTGGTGCCATCTAAGGGTGGTGGTTTGTTATTGAAACCTCCTTCTTTGTCCGTAGTATCAAAAAATATGTTCCCTGAAGCTCACCCAAAATAGAACAGGATTCCTGCTCTGATGCTAATTGAAATCACATATATACCAAATGTCGAACCAAATGTTACGATACTGAGATAAAATCAATAACAAAATAAAAACACTTATGCAGATAAAATATATTGCTGGAAATAAATAACACAAGTAAATTGTTAACCCAATTTGGTGCAACGTCACCTATTCTGGGGGCATCCAGTCTAGGAAGGAAATCTACTATAATAGTATTAGTTAGAAGCCTAAACAACTTCTGTTTACAACATCTTTTTTAATCACTACCAATACAACTTCTACCTAGGACACTCTTAGATATGAGAATGCCCTCACACTTGTCACAATCAACCCCTGTGATTTTTAATAACAATGATAGACCAAAAGTAGAAGACACTCTTCAAAGACATAATCAGTTCTACTTAAAAGCTTTTGATTAATGAATAATAGACAACTTGACACACAATCCACTCTTGGTTAAAAGTTCATGAGTGATTGAAAATGAATAAACTAAATTCAGTCCAACTCTAATATTATAAGATAATAGAGTGGATCACAATAAACAAAGAATAAACTAAACATCTTAAACCCTTATCTCATGCACACGATTCCTCCAAGTGTTTTTAGGTATAGAAAGTCCTTATAAAAAGACTCTTACAGTATGGGCTTTGACTCTTCATGCAAGTCCAATCTTCCATCTGTAAATCTTTTACAAAACTTTCTCCATAAAAATAGGAACTAAAAAACCAAGTTTCCTAAAAAGTGTCCAAGATCCTTTTTATGAAACCAAATTAAATCTGTAATGTTCCTAAGATATCTTTGCTTGGCTACGACTAAAATCATTCAGAATCTCATATTTTAAAAATAAATATTCCAAGATTTAAAAACCTGAAATATACTGATGTTCTGGTATAACATGTTACGACATTTGTCTTTAGTGATGTCCGATCAATCTGTCAAGATATCTGTCATAACATCTTACAGTGAACCATGTTTTAGCAAAATTAGTACCAATTATAAAACCATGAATCTAACACATAAAATCTCTATAAAAAAGTCCAACTCATATGACATTTAATCAATGTAATAATGCACTAGTGCAATAGCAAAATTAATGAGTAATAGAAAATTAAAAGAGATAAGGGAAGAAGAAAAAAAATACATAAAGATATGTAGTGGTTCGGTATTCGTCCTCACTTTGCCTACTATACTATTTAATAATTTTGAAACTATTGGAAAATAATCACAATCTTCTACTATTTTGATAAATTTGATTACAAGCATTTTGGTTACAATAAACTATCAAACTATAATACCCTCGGTTGATGCAGACACTCAACTGCTAAGAAAATAAGTTCTCTAAAATATTTTTATCCAAAAACCTCGCTATCCATAATAACTCAAAGTATTTGTATCTAGAAATTCAATTGGTCCCACCGATTTCTTGTCTGAGCGATTGCCATTAGCTAAGTGTTGATTGGACAACTCCCAACTTTGACTGGGAGCAATATTTAACCAACTTCGCAAAAGATGGCCAACTTCTATCTCCACCTTATAGATAATTGATACTTGATCTCCCCAAATTCTTCCTTGGAGTATAATGAAACTCTCTTCTTGATGGATAACAACAAATGCCAAATTGCATTCAAGAAATGATATATGCACCTGTAGCAAACAACAAACTTCACATAAAAACATTAAATATCCTAATATACCACTAGTCTCCTCAACACTCAATATTTAGAGACGAAGGTCCTCAAAAATGGAAAAATACTAAGCATTAAGATGATGAAAAGTTCCCGAGTATCTCACAATCACTCTAAAAGCACAAGGTGTTAGTCAAGGGTTTAGATGAATGTGAATGAAGAACACATATAAAAGGTTCTCTCAAATTTCCGAGTAAATGAGTCTTGACTTTGATTGTTATCAAGAGATTGATTAATCATGAAGAACACAATAAGATTAACCAACTCCATCTCTCTAATTCACTCAACACAATAAAAAATTGAACAAGAACGAGATACAAAAAAAAGAAGAATGAATCTGGCATAAATTCATAATCAAGAAGTTTTTTTAGAGAAGAAGAGAAAGATTCACGGTGATGGGTATAAAATCACTAAAAAGAGAAGATACAATCACAATTTGTCTTTATGGGTTTCACCCATATGTTTTACTCACTTGTTGCTTTCACCAATGAAACAAATATTTAAATCAAGGATGGAAAACATGTCTTGTGAAGCCTTGATACATATCAAGTAGAAAATGTGATTCAAATTAATTTGAGAAGATCCCAAATATAGCTTCATGGAATCAATTGACTCAAATCAATTTTTACACTAGGTTCGAACCACATGAGGTTGTGATTTGAATCATGTATATTTTGTGATTCAAACCAAATGGTGCAAAGGCAATTTCAAATTTTCACACAGTTTATGATTTGAATCATGTTTTACACTTGTTTCGAATCAAACAATCAAAAATCCAGATTTAAGATTTATAACTTATGGTTCAAGCTACACCTAATGAAAATAAAAAGTAACAAATAGCTAGGCTAAAAAATAAATAATATCAAGGATCAAACACTCTTATTATATTAAGCAAGGAGGGTTCTTAGTGATACAACGATATAATAGATGAAGCAATTACAAATTAAATACGAATAAAATGCAAGCACATTATTATATAATCAAATTACAAATACATAATTAATAAAACAACTATATCAAATTGGCAAAACATCAAAACAAATAAGCGATACGATATGATACCGTGACTGCACTTTATGTCTCCTCCTTTTTTATGTTTGGAGAATTTGAGATATTATTTTTGAATAATTATTCAAGGTGTTATTTGGAATTTGATGGATGAAAGGAATCCAGTGAACTAGTGAACATTGCTTTTCTCGAGTTGTAAAAGATGTAAAGCCTGCTTCATCATCAGAATATGGTACAACCACAATAGTAATGTCATATGAAATGGGAATAGTGGGGTCAATATCAAAATCAGAAGAACGATATCAAGGATAACATTAGTTCTGCCCTGGTGGTCAACAAAAGCTCTAACATACTCCACTTGAGCAATCACTCGAGCTTCAGAAGCTTGAATCTCAGCCTTCAGCTCATCCTTCAAGTCACTCTTCAGCTTTACCCAACTTTCTTCACTTTCCCTAGTCACAGAACCAATACACGCGATGATCTGTTCTTCTCTAATCTAGTTGTAAGCTAAAAGCTTCCCATAAACACCACAGTAATCCATGATTTTTAGAGCCTCAGTCAGATCTTCTTCTTTAGAAACTATCCCATTGACCTCAAAGACTAGTTGCATAAAAAAAGAAAAACAAAGGTCTTTTTGGGTTTATCCCTGCAATGAATCATCCAGTTGACAATTAACTTCCCAAGTAAGGCCACTATCAGTAATGAAAGTCCATATCAAGTAGAGAGCATTATCATCAGCTCTGCCCAATTCTTCGGTTTCTTATAAAGTATTTTAACAATAATCCAGTGCAACAGACGCATATCAAACTTGACTTGGCTGGTGCCAAAGTTTGACATGATAGAACTTTCACAAACAAATTTTGAGATGGAGAGAACAAAAGAAATTCCTTCATAATCAAATGATCTTGAAACAACCATATCAGAACCACCATGTGTCAGACCAAGATACTTAGTTAAATTCATCTAATTAAACATAATAACCTTGTCCTTGAACCTAATTTAAATTCCACCATGAGTTTGCATAATATTACAATAGAAAGCTTATACATAATCATGGTTATACTTTTATTTGAATCCGATAAACTTAAATAGATTCTTATAACATAGAGCTTCGATATTTTGAGTCTTAGAAGACTTCTTCTTGATTCTTGCATCAGGTGTTACTTCGCTTGCTTGAACTTTGGTCCCTGCTCTCTTAGGAAATTTAGGAGGAGGAGGAGAGTTAAATGGTGCCATGGGTCTCTTTCCCCGTTGCTTTTCAGAGAAGCTCTTCTGAGGGTTATGAGATACCGTTGATGATGTTGGGATAATGGATTTGGGTAATGAAGTATTGTTGATGATGATTGATGAAGATGACATGATGATATGAAGGTTTGATGATTTTCTCTCAAGAGAGTTTTGGATGCTTGAAATGGAAATGATGATAAAATGAAATGAAATTCAAAATATGCGTTACTTTTTCAAATGTGATTCTAATCATGTGCAAAAATACATTTCGAATCACGGGTTTTATTTTTTAAAAGAAAAGCACATTGATACGAATCAAGTGCAATATATGATTCGAATCAAAACAAGCAGCCCCAAATGGTTTCAGGTCTCAAGAATTTGATTTAATCAAATATGTAGGCAAAATGTCCTATTCGAATCACGGGTTCCGTTTTTGAAAAAAACTTGACAAATGAGATTTTTCCAACCAAATCCACTTTCAATGATGGAAAGTATCTTTAATGCAAAGGACAAATAAGTTTTAATGTTATGTATGAATGCAAAGAACTTGAGCCATTTTAATGCAAATGTTTAAAGTGATTATTAATGCAATATGCATTAATGTGAATGCAAAACAATTTTAATTCACAAAATTGAATGATGGTGCATGCATGAATGAATAATGAAAAAGAATGCAATGAACAGAAGAAATAAAAATTAAACCGATGTATGTATTGGATGATTTATTGATTAAGGCATGAAATGCACAAACAAATCATATACACATACATGTTTTAATAAGAATAAGTCATTTATAAGATGCTTTTGCTTCCTTCTTTTATCGCATAAATCTTCCAACATATTATAGCGTGAATGTACGCCCATCTTCAATTAGGATCAATCCAGAACAACGTTTAAGACATGGTGTCAATTGCATACTGCACATACCTCAAAATGTTGTCAGTTCAATCCTGGATGAATAAAAACTTAAAGAATATATTAAATAAAATTAATGTTTGAAGAATATACTAGTAAGGTTTTACGTTGAATTAATCTATGTAAGCCATTGCAATGAGTAATCAGACATTAGTAAATCAATGTAGTTTCATTGGAATTCATTGAACTATATAAGCTTCCAAATGATTAGAAAAACTTGTCTAGGATCGAAGGAACCAAATCCTTAACTTTTGGAGTTGCAAAACTTTTATCAAAATCCCCACTTTGATATCAATTGTTGAGTGAGAATATGGACACAAAGAGGTCTAGAAGGGGGGGGGGGGGGGGGGTTGAATAGACCCTTTTCTTTTTAAGACAGTTTTAAAAATATTTCAGGTCATATATACGAAAAGAGAGATCTTAAGAAGCATAGAAGAAAAACACATAAATAAGAGAGCTTGGAAACATCTCAATAGATTAAACTAAATGAAATGATACATAATGTTACTAAGTACTTAATTGTTTCTAATGAAAATCAATCACAAGAAAACTAATGCATCTTTAAACAAAGATATTTCAAAACACTTTACATAGACGTTCTACCAAGACACAATTGGATTCATGATACTTCAACAAGATTGATACACCACATACCTAAGCTTATATATATATATATATATATATATATATATATATATATATATATATATATATATATATATATATATATATATATATATATATATATATATATATATATATATATATATATATATATATATATATATATATATATATATATATATATATATATATATATATATATATATATATATATATATATAAATCTCTATAAGCAAAGTATAACTTATTTGGTATACAATCAATGCAATAATGTACTAATGCAATAGAAAAATTAATGAACACTATAAAATTTAAAGAGATAAGAGAAGAAGAAAAGATACACAAAGATATATAGTGGTTCGACATTTGTCCTAGTTTTGCCTACTCCACTCTTTAATCGTGTTGAAAACCATTAGAAAATAATAACGATCTTCCACTATCTTGATAAGTTTGATTATAAACATTTTGGTTACAAAGAAGTATTAAACTATAACTCCCTTTGTTGATGCAGATACCCAGCTGCTAACAAAAAAGTTCTTCAAAAGATCTTGATCCAATAACCTTGCTATCCATAATATCCTGCTCCAAGTATTCATATATGGTAATCCACCCGATCCCACAAATATGTTGTCTGAGTGATTTCCATTAGCTAAGCGTTGATTGGAACATCCCAACTTTGTCTACGAGAAATCTTTCTCCAACTCCACCAAAGATGGAAAACTTCCATCTCAGCCTTACAGACAGTTGATACTTAATCTCGCCAAACTCTTCCTTGGAGTATAATAAAAATCTCTTATTGATGGATAACAACAAATGTCAAACTGCATTTAAGAAATGATATATGCTTGTAACAAACATTAAGCTTCATAGCTGGTAAATCAGCAAGTGTACTAATTTACTAATGTAGTAATAGTAGGAAAATTCCACGAATATCGATCTTGAGGACTGCGTATAAGTACCGAGTTTAATGTGTGGTTCAATTAAATAAAAACTCAACGTTTGGTTTGGAGTTTATCCTTACAATTATAAAAATTAAGAAGAATGTAAATTATGGCTTTTTTACTAGTATGAGCAACATGTTAAGGGTAAGTGTGTGTTTTTCCCCTGTAATAACTTTGACTCTTGATTTATTTAACAAGTTCATAACCTTCAACTATCAGATCTTTAGGTTGTTTTCTCCTAAGTGCTTAGTGGGAAAATCTTTGGTCATTCATCCTAATACCTAGGTCCTCAGAGAATTACGATGACACCAAGCCTTTATTTTATCAAGATTCACCAGGTAACTATATAGTATCCCTAGTCCTAGGTGATATCTAATACAATTTAATTGTACAAAAACCTTAACAATGGCAGTTCAACCTTAATTGTTAATCGTAAATCAATCCCAATTAGTCTGATCAGGAAATTATTAAATAAATTAAACGATTAAATTGAAAAGAAACTATTGTATTGCAATCAAGAATTAAAATTCATTACAAAGGAAAACATGGACACCACCTAGCATGAGGGGGTTTAACTACTCATAATATTGTTAAAAATAATTTCATATTCAATAAAAATAGACATTACAATTTGTGGTGAACTTTTATTTTCAATGGCTTATGCTAATGAAAAGTCTTCCGTCCTTCAACAGTTGCATAAGCTCCAATATCCAATCTTTCAAATTCTTCATGGGTAAAACAAGGTCCCATTTCTATCGTGAAAACTCCTCTATATAATGAAAATCCCTCTAGTACAGTTGGAAAATACCAAAACACCCCTCAGATCAATCTTTGGGAAAAAAATCATAAAAACACCAAAATCAGCATCACTGGCCAAAACGGGCCGTGTTAGGCAACACAGGCACCCGTGTTGGCCCTCAATTTATTTATTTATTTTCTTCTAAAGTCGGGACTGCAACAACACGGCCTGTGTCAGGCGACATGGGCACCCGTGTTGCACCCTTGATTTCCTCTTAACTTCCAATGCTGCAGGTGCTGCAACATAGGCCTGTAATGTGACACGGGTGCCCGTGTTGCTAAACTAATCCTCTAGATTATTTTGTGTCGAACTTCCAGGTCTTCATCAATTTCTCACACCATGTCTAGTCAGTCTTCAACTTGAACCTAAGGATAATTCACAAACAACATACCAACATATAAAATGGGAAAATAACTTGAAACAACTTTAAAAAACATAAAATGCGGAGAAAACTTAAAAGAACATAAAAATGACTCAAATGATTACACAATACGAAACAAAGCAATGAAGAATACCTGGATTATCGTCAGACAAATGACAAAAACATAGTGAAAATGGTTATCAATCACTTCACAAAAAAATATTAGATACCCTAATGTGCCACTAGTCACCCTCAACACTCAATCTTTAGAGATGAAGGTCCTCAACAATGGAGAAAGACTAAAGATGAAGATGATGAATAGTTACAGAATATCTCATAATCAATTTGAAAGCACAAGGTGTTAGTAAAGGATTTAGATGAATGTGAATGAAGAACACACACAAAAGATTCTCTCAAATTTATGGGTAAATGGGTATTAACTTTGATTGTTATCAAGAGATTGATTAATCATGAACAACACAACAAGTTTAACCAACTCCCTCTCTCTAATTCACTTAACATAACAAAAAAATGCATAAGAACAAGATGCAACAAAAAGAAGAATAAATATGACATGAATTCAAAATGAAGAAGTTGTTCTAGAGAAGAACATAAAGATTCATGGTGATGGGTATAGACATGATAAGAAGATAAGACAAAACCACTCTTTGTCTCTATGGGTTTCACCCATATGTTTCACTCACTTGTTACTTTCACTAAAGAAACAACTATTTAAATCAAGGATAGTAAATCTGTCTTATGAAGCCTTGATTCAGATCAAGTAGAAACTGTGATTCAAATCAATTCGAGCAGAGTCCAAATATAGCTTCTTAGAATCAGTTGATTGAAATCAATTTTTACACTTCACACGAGGTGGTGATTCGAATTATGTGTATTTTTTGATTCAAATCAAATTTCCTTGAGGCAATTCCTAATTTTCACAAAGCTTATAATTTGAATCATGTTTTGCACTTGATTCAAATCGAACCACCAAAATCCAGATTTAAGAGTTCTAACTCGTGATTCAAGCTACGCCTGATGAAATGACAAAGTAGCAACTAACTAGGCTAAAAAATAAATACTATAAAAAATCAAGCACTCTTACTATATTAAGCAAGGAGGGTTCTCAATGATACAACAA
This sequence comes from Vicia faba, assembly GCA_948472305.1. Taxonomy (NCBI): domain Eukaryota; kingdom Viridiplantae; phylum Streptophyta; class Magnoliopsida; order Fabales; family Fabaceae; genus Vicia; species Vicia faba. The sequence continues at coordinate 38,337 of CATIWC010001013.1, forward strand.
TACAATAGCCAAAGCGATTACAAATTAAATATGAATAGAGTACAAGCACACAGTTATAGAATCAAATTACAAATACGCAAGTACTAAAACAACTATATCAAATTGACAAAAACATCAAAACAAATAAGAGATACCATACGATACCGTGACTACACTTTTACTAAATACATATCATCTTTGTATTGAAGATGATATCTGTTTATGTCCCTTGTTGTTTAGGTCTCTCTTGTTGGCTCTCTTGTTAAGGGCTCTTTGTTAGGGTTCTGTTTGTGTTGCTTACCAAAGTGAAACAAAAAACTAAAGCTTTATAAATCAGAGAAACAAATTCACCCCAGTTTGAAAAAAACGAGGTGAAAAGTGACATATTTTTAGATTAAAACTAAAATATTCAAGAAGACGCCATTTTTAATGGAATAAAAACATAATATGAAACTGCTAGACTTTGAAGCATGTATAGTGAAATAGTTTACCCCTCGATTTTCATAAAAAACCGACGAAATAGATTGTATATTTTTTAAGAAAAAAAATACCGGTCAAGGAATTATACCCCGATTATTTGATATATGAGGTCAAATCATTATTATGAAAAGTAGTTTTTTCTAATAATGAACTCTTTTTGTTTTTGTTTTTTGAAATAAAGAAAGTTTCATTAAATACAAAACAATGAAAGTACAAGGCGATCACAAGCGATCCAACCCTAGAACAATAAAACAACAAAGAAGGAGAACTATAAACTATCTCATCATCAGGCTAGCAAGGTGCTTCCTGATTTTTATGTCCACCCAATCTATATACACCAAAGTATCTATAAATTTCCCCCTATGTTCCTATTATTTATTATATTCCCAAAAATTCTATCATTCATATACTTCTAGCTCTCATAAACCATTTCAACTACTGTAGCTTTTAAGAGCTTATGTTTCCATCCTTTCTGTTTTGTTGTACCCAAAAATTTGCCCTCTCATTTATCAAGTATTTTCCCACAAGATCTCCTTGGGTTCAAGACTGCACAAGGATTGATCAGTTCAAGACACCTCCTTAAACATTAAGGACTGAAATTAGGGTTTGAGACTGCACAAGGATAATTGAACTTTCAATGCCCCATATTACTTTAATGGATCATTATGGACTCCCAAGATTACTCATGTCAAGTTTCAATCCTTGAATCACATTTTTGCTCAGTCAATTGAGCAGTTGACCTAAAAATCATCTGTATTGGGGAAAAAGTCAACTGTGGCAAATTTACAGTCAAACTTCATAATTTTTGATCCATATCAACATTATAAATTCATATATATCATTTGATCAAGTTTGGACCATAATTCCTCAAGAAATTTGATCAAATCATCAAAAGGGCAAAATGGTCAAAATTAGGGTTTTGACTGAGAAAAGGCAATTTTTGATTTTTGACCTAGCAAATAGTTAATTGGTTTGAGGCATGATATTAAGAGTTCAATTGAACCATTTTGACCTAATGGCATGACCCAAAACATTGCTCAAGATCAATTGGATTGATAGTGAATTTTTAGTCAACTGATCAAAAGTCAACTGTATATTGAAAAGTCAAACTTTGACTTTTTGGTCAAAATCAAGTGTCAAAGACCACAATTCATAAAAACATGTCAAAATATGAAACTTATTCATCAATAAATTAAAAAGTCAAGATTTCATTTTGAAAAGTCAAAGTTTTCAAACTTAGAAATTTTTCTAAGTGTTGAAAACTTCATGTTTTTTCACAACTTTGAGCAAATTTTTCACCATGATGCAAGATGATTCAAAAGAAACTTTCAACATGAAAGTTGTAGATATCCCTGAGATCTACAACATTTATTTACACAAATTCTTATAAAAGTGCTTGGATCTCAAGTTATTAATTCATGAAGCCATAGTCTTGAAGCTAAACACTTAGTGAAATTTTGAACATTTTTGGTCAGGATTTTGACCTAACTTCTGACCCAAGTTCCACCTAGTTACAAGGGGAATTTTAAAAAGTGATTCAAAGAGGGGTTGTAGAGCACATTACAAGATTTCCAAAATGTACAAGAAATCATTGAGATCATTTGTGAGCAAGGAGAATCGAAGGTCAGAAGTAGGGGTTTCAAGTTGTTTTACAAGGCAAATTTTGTGATGAACAAAATTCAAATCTCAAACCTATGCTGAATAATATTTGCTTTGAAGGCCTCAAACTTGTTAGCCACTCCATAATTAAATGCTTGCACAGCTGTTAGAGGCCTCAACTCAAGCATTCAATGTAATACCATGCTTTATGTCCATTTTAGGAAGAAAGTGCACAATGCCATTTTAGAAAAGTAGCTTTATGCACAAAAATTGTTCTTGAGCCTTACAATTGTTTTCTTCTAATCATACACGTCCTATAACTCAAGAGAAGCTTATCTCAAGCCTTACAATCACTCATCCCATGCTTGTACTTCATCTTGGAACCATACATTCACTTTTCTTCAAAATCAAGCAACCTAGCCAAAACTCTATAACTAAGAAATCCTTTGTGCAAAACCTCTCCAACCTTTTACTTATAGATACACAAGTCCTTGGCAACAAAAGAGACACATATACAAGCCCTAAAAACACCAATAACTCAGGACTGTATCATATACCTCCGTTTTTGCATAACTTGACCAAAAGTTTGAAACTCACATCTCCCTCGTGCGTTTTCAAGCCTTTTGGTTCCTAAAGCTTCTAAACATCATTTAGAAATTATCCCACACCCTGTTACAAGACTGTAACACCATTAACACCATATTCCATTTTCAAAAATAGAGCTTTGCACTTGGACTTCTCCAGCACGATTCAACCATCTCCACCACAAGCTAATTATTGCATTAGCTTCCTGGGACCTCAAGGAAGCTAACCTGATCCTTGTAGCATCTTGAAATAAGCTCCAACTCAAAACACGATACCCTCTTGCAAGGTGAGTTTTCTGACTTTTGAACTCTTCATACAAGCATCATTAACGGTTTATTTGTGAATGAAAAATGTAGACATCATTGTCCTGAAGCTAACCATGTCTTTAGATTTTATTTATATTGCTTAAGTAGTTAGAATTCTGAATCAGAACATCCTGGAAAATTTAGGTCAGAATTTGGTACCATTCAAAATTCATGCTCATTTTTTATCTATAGCTTTAGTTATTTACATTTCTGGAATCGTGGTGAGATTTGCCACAAATTTCATGTTTACATTTTTGCAAATGGATGAGAAATGAACAAGATGCAGGTGGTCCGGCCAGAGGTTGAAGATGAAGTTGTTTTTATGAAGCAATTTCTAATATATATTTATGGTTTGACTTAAGTTAATGGATGTATCACCACCCCAGTGGTTAAAGCACGCACCTGTCACCCTTAGGTCCTGGGTTCAAGCCCCAACGTGACCTTTTGCAATTTTTTAAAACATTTTTCTCACATTTTCTGACTTTTTGCAGCGCTGGGCCTCCCCCCTTTGGGCTTTATTTTTTTTCTACTTCTGACCCTCCCTGCCTTGTTATTCACACCCCTGGCCCATTATTTTATTTTCCCTTCATTTCATTTTTATTTCATATTTTATTTATTGTTTTTATTATTACTATTATTATCACTATTATTATTTTTATTAATAAAAAATCAAAAAAATATTTTATTTATTTGCATATTTAAAAAAATACTTATACATTTTATTTTTCTTCACAAAAGCAAAAGAACAAAAACATTTCTTTTACATTTTTCTTTAATAATTAAAATTTACCCTTTTTTTTAATACTTAGATAATTTAATTTTAATTATTATATTATATTATATTATTTTTCTTGTAAAAATTAAAATCAATTTAGAATTAAGGATTTTTATTTAGTTATTTTTATTTACTAATTTAATTAAATTCACCAAAAACCCTAAAAAAAACTTGTTTTTATTTAAATTAATTTATTCTACTAACTTAATTATTTTTTTCTTTTAGTTAATTATTTTATTTTAATTAATTAGGTCAAAAAACCCTTTTCATAAAAAATGAACAAAAATCACATTTCTTTTACATTTATATTCTTGTATTTCTACTTATTCAATTTTGTACATTTATTGAATTTCAATATGGTTGTAATAATTATTTAGATTTAATTTCTTGCAATATTCCCCATTTGTAATTTGTACACCCCTCCCCTAAGTATTGTAATAACTTAGTATTTTTATTTTTGCAATTTAAATGCTTTATATACAAATGTTAATAATTAGGGTTTTGTATGGAAAGACTAAAACCAACAAATAACAAACCCTAATCAAGACAAAACAATGCATGCAAATCAATACACTTGCACACAAACACCCCTAGGGTAAACCCACTTTTTTGCCTTACAAAAATGGCCATATTATGCATGTGAGGTATCTTAGTAAAAACAAGCAAAATACAAGATCATAGTCCCTCGATGATACTATCTATGTTGCCTTTCAAAATGATCTTAGTCCCTAAAGAAAAATGCTAAGATATCTTGCAACGTTGCTAATCATGGTTATACGATGACCCTTGCCCGTCCCTTTTACATCCAAAGATAGGGTTACTTACCAAATCAATAGTAAGTTAATAATGTCAAAGGAAAAATGAAATGAACATGAAAGACTTTTGAGTAGGTAGAATGTTTCTAGTTACTTGCTCAATTTCAAAACCAAAATATCCTTGCTATTTTCAAAACAAACACCTACACTTTCAAAACACCTTTCAAACTTGAAAACATTTTCAAAAGATCAAACACTTTGTATACATTCTTACGAACAAGAACCATTACAAAGTTTACCTAAACAAATGTATCTTTACAAAATACTTTCAAAAACCACACAAAGCACATTTTCAACCAAAAGCAAGTGATCTAGAAAGTAACTAAGAGTCCATGGAAAACCATGGATGAAAAGGATGCTAATACCTTCCCTTTTCATAATCTACCCCCCGAACTCAAGAAACAATCTCAAAGGTCTTTCCTGTGCTTTTTCACCTTTCCTTTTGGATAAAAAAAGTCGGTGGTGACTCTTGCTAACCGCAACATTTGCGATCAAACACAAAACACCCAAGTCAGTTCTCCCACCGTATCACATAACTGGCGACTCTGCTGGGGAAAATTCTTAAAGTGGGGTTACCTTAGGGATAAATCATATTTACTTGCTTTCATTGTTTGACTTCTATGCTTTACATTATGGTTCTTTGTTTGAGTTTGAATCCTCTACCCGAATTTGGGATACCTTATAGGTAAGTAGCAATTCCTGGTGTTCAGCTCCAAATAAATTTTCATGGTGCTAAAACTATTCTATTGCAGCATGTTATTCCATGTGTGAAGGCAGTTCACCACTTCCCTCTACTCAGAAGAATGGTACAAAGTGCTTATGTGGCTCAAATCACTTCCCGCATTTAAGTGGTAAAGCTGATAATAACTGGGAACCTATCTAATCCAAAGATTATCAGCTTTACTACTTAAGTTCCATAACATTTTTATCATGTTAGCTGTATTCCACTCTTCAAGAGATATGATGTTCATGCCTCCTTTATTCTTAGGGGTACTGGCTATTTTCGAAGCAATATGGGACTTCCTACTTTTCTCCTTTCCACCTGTCCACAGAAAACTCTTGCACATAGAGTCAATTCTCTGCAACACTTTCATGGGCAGAGGGAAGACTTTCATCCAATATGTTGTCATAGTAGTCATCACACTTTTTATCAGTTGAATCTTACCAACCTAACTCAAAATCCTAACACTCCAATGAGTGATTCTACTATTATCTTGTCTATTAAAGGATTGTAATACTGGACATTAAGCTTTTTTCTAATTAAAGGAACACCCAAATATTTGAAGGGAAAACTTCATTCTTTAAAACTAGTAACTGTCAAAATTTTCTCCTTTATATGATCCTCCACTGCAGTAAAATAAGCTCTGAACTTCATAGGATTAAACTTTAAACATGTAGCTCTATAAAACTTATCAAAAGCCTTCATCATCATCAAAACAGATTTTTCACCTCCCTTGAGAACAGGAACAAATCATCTATAAAACAAAGGTTTATAATGTCTATCCTTTCACATTTAGAGTGGTCGTTATAGTCAGGTTTATCCTTAAGAATGTGAAGACACCTATAGAGCTATTCCATGACTATAACCAACAACATAGGGGAGATAGGTTCCCCCTGTCTCAACCCTCTCTTGGCTCTAATGTACTTTGTATATCTCACATTCATACAAAACTTGTATGACACAGTCTTTACAGCCAGCATAATCTATCTACAAAATTTATTAGGGATACATGATTCTCTTAAAATGGACTAAAGAGCATTTCAATCAATGGTGTCATAAGCCTTTTGGATGTCCAGCTGGAGCATGAACTTGGGGGTTCCTCTTTTCCTATTATAACCATGAAGCAATTCATAAGCTAGGAGGATGTGGTCCTGGATATGTTATCCATGTACAAAAGCTACCTGGCTTTGACTAACAATGATATTGAGCACTCTCCCCAGTCTGTTTGTGAGAGTTTTCGATATAATTTTATAAACAATTGAGCAGCACGAGATATGTCTAGAATCCCTGATAGTTTTAGCATATGATCCTTTTGGAATCAAAATCACCAAAGTGCAATTGAGATCTACAAACATCTTCTCTTGATAAAACAATTCCTTGGTAACAACCTTCATATCATACTGAATAACATCCCAAGCAGTCTTGAAAAACCCAACACCATAACCATCAAGCCCATGAGCTTTTTGGTTACAAATGGCCTTTAGAGCTTCCTCAATTTATTTATCAGTAACAATTTCCACCAATTTATCTCTTTGCAGGTTATTGAGTTGATTTCCCATCCTCATAATAGGTATGTCAATCCCCCCAGGAACCTGGTTAGCCTTACCCATAAGATTGTTATAGAACTTCATTACCTCATCTTCAATCTCTGTTTGAGTTGTTGTAGCTGTCCTATCATCTCTAACAATACCTTGCATTGTATTCTGCTTGTGCTTTGATTTTAGGGAAGCATAAAAGTATGCATTATTACCATCCATAAGCCTAAGCTAGTTTATCTTGGACCTTTACTTGAGAACTTTCTCCTCAATCTCACTCCATATTATAACCTCCTCTGTGTAGTGTTGGATTTTCTCAATTAGTTAGACATTCATTCTATCTTGAATAAGCTCTTTCTATAGCTGATAAATATCATGCCTAGCTTGCACAATCTTTTTCTTAACTCCAACACAAGGCTTAGTCAGCTTCTTGATTATAGGTTGTAATCTCTTCATTTCCCCCATAATTTGACGATGGGTGTGCCTCTGATCTGCAAGTTCCAGTTACTTGTTATTACTTCTTTAAATCCCTCCACATTAACAACACTGTTGAGATACTTGAAGTTTACCTTCCTAGTAATGGTTTCCCCTGTTTAGAGATGCACAAATGAGCATGGTCAGAGATGACCGAAGTCATAATATGCAATTGCATATCCTGGTTGTTTTGCATCCACTGAATATTTCCAAGCCCTCTATCAATTCTTGTGTAAATAATATCTGTGATTTATTTGTTACTCCAAGTGTAGTGGTCACCCATACTGCCCATCTCAAACAAGCCAACATGCTTCATCATATTAGCCATATCTTTATACTCATTCTCATGAACTCTTCTACCTCTAATTCTATGATTATCTTTGAGGATGTTGTTGGAGTCCCCAAGGAGACACAAGGCTCTGTTTGGTTATGATGCATGTTCCTTATCTCCTCATAAGGTCTTTCTTTGTTCTAATTGTTTGAAGCCATAAAAAACAATGAACCAGTATAGAAACTTGCCACTAGTTTAATGAATGCTACTGTGTACCATTTGAGCAGAGCTAAAGACATGAATCACCTCCACTTTTCATGGTTCCAAACAATCCAAATTCGCCCATTATCATGTTTATCATAATTAACCGAGATAAACAACACTTAAATGAGCAGGGTAGTAGAAATACTTGGGATATGGTTTAAACAAATGTGGTGGTAAAAACAAACAAATGGATTATACAGGCTCAACTGGGTTAACTAGGGATAAATATACGAAAGAGATGGCTATAATGGCTCAGGGGTAAAAACAAACAACTTGCCATTCATAGTGGTAGAAACATACCTGACTTAGCTCTCATGATGATAAATGTGTGTTTGGATTTTTATGCTCTCACCATGTCGGGTAAAGTTGATATCTTCCATAATGCCTCTCAGTGTGATGCAACTTTCCACTCAACTCAGGGTGCACATGATACCTTTGTCGGCAGCTCTTGATGGTTACGTTTGATCAATTATTCGGCGGTATCAATTTTAGAGGGTCCTTCACATCAAGCATAGTAAGTGGAGTGATCTCCTAATCCACTATCAGTGATTCTCATCACTTATCTAGACAACACCTCCATGATCTTGCATTATAGATGCAATAACACACAAACAAAAACAAAGCAAATAACCGAACAAAACACACATGCACAAAATCAAGAAAATAAATAAAAGAAGCAATAAATCGTCCCCACACATGAACTAAACATTGTACTTAATGTTTTATAAAAAGATAGAGAGGGGTACTCACAATAACCTATAGGAGGCGGTGGGAATTACAACATCAGCTGTTGCATCATCTCATGCATCTCACTCACCATGTTCCCTTATAGAGTCTGCTCTTCTCCTTGTATTGTTTGCTCAGTCCTCAGATGACCGAGCTCTGATTGGACCAACACCCACTAATTTGTATCCATAGAAAAGGATCCGTATCCTTGAGAAGTATAGTGCGTGGGTGGTGGTACATACCGTGGCTGTATTGTGGCGTCCTCATCTGCATGATCACCTGCATCAAAATCATCAAATTGGCCGTCCTCTTTATCAAGGATGACACTTGCATACAACTAGTTAGCACGATCAACATTTCTAACTCTGGTCGGGTTAGGCAACTCAAGAAGAAACCATGTTCCTTATCTTCTTCCATAAGGTCTTTCTTTGTTCTAACTGTTTGAAGCCATAAACAATAGTGAACCAGTACAAAAACTTGCCACTAGTTTCATGAATGCTAGTGTGTACCATTTGAGAAAAGCTAAAGACATGCCTCACCTAAACTTTTTCATGGTTTTTAACAATCCAAATTCGCCCATTATCATGTTTATCATAGTTATCAGTGTAGGTACCCCGCAAGTTCAAGTTTTCTCTTACTTTCTCAACTTTCTCCCTCTTAACTCTAGTTTCAATTAAAACTCCAATGCCAGGCTTAAGACTTAACCCCGATTTTGATATTTTTTTATATTTCTCATATTTTTGCAGGTTAATTATAAAACATGTTGAACACGCATCCTAGCACAAGCGCGCGCCTGGCGCAGTGTTGAGCATGCTGTTGGAAATTACCGAGGGCGTGGGTTCAACACCCACCCCTATTCATTTGGTTATTTTGTTCAATTCTATGTTTCTCACTCTTTTAAAACACATTTTTTAAAACCTTTTCTAACAAAACCGTAATAATTTTTTTTTGATTAATTTAATTTTTAGGTTAATTAATTTTTAGATTAATTAATTTTAGGCCTTAATTAATAAACCCTAATTTAATCCTTTTAGGTTTTCTTTCTCAAATTAAAATTGACTTAGATTTTAGGGTTTGTCTAGCTTAATTACATGACTTTATTTCTAAATTAAAAATCAACTAGACTTTAGGTTAAATCATCAATTATTTTTCATCAAACAATTTCTCCGTTTCTTTTCCTTTTTACTGTTTCACGCACTTTATTACTTTCACGTTCAGTATTTTTCCCAATTATGTAACTGCTACGGAATGTAATAGTTTACTAGGGTTTTATTTGCTTTCTATGTCCATCAAATTTTTGTGGTTTGTACCCGCTTTCCTTGAAGCTTTGTAATAGCGTAGGAATTTTAATTTCTATAATTTACTACTTTCCTTATAACTGCTAGTAATTAGGGTTTTTATGGCAAGACTAAAAACAATCTAGAAAACCCTAATCTCAAGATAAAGTAACTAAATCAATACACTCTTCGCACTTGCACCTCTAGGGTAACCTCACTCGTTGCCTTGGAAACACAGTCATATCCCTCGAACGTGGGGACGCTTTAGCGAAGTCCCTCTGGTTAAAAGATCGTAGTCCCTCGATGACCCTTTCGGTGCTTCCTTCGGTAAATGATCTAGCCCCTTACGATAAAATTGCTAAAGCGTCCTTACAAGTTGCCTTCAATGACTATACGATGATCTACGCCTATCCTTTCACATGCAACGGTACGGCTTCCTACTAAATAATGGTAGGATAGCACTATCTAAGGAGGAGGAAAATAACATGAAAGATCTTTGAGTAGGTAGATAGCTCGTAATCGCTTGCTAAAAAAAACATATTTTTTCGCAAACACTTTTCTCTGAAATATTTTCAAAATAAACCATTTGTATGCATTCTCAACTGATATGGGAGTCATTACAAAATTTGCCAAACTTAGGAATTTTCAAAATATTTTCAAACATACATACACAAAAGCATTTCAAACAAAGTGAGCTCGCGATTAAGAGCCCGTAGATAACTGCGGATGAAAAGGGTGCTAACACCTTCCCTTTTCAAAACCTACCCCCCGAACTCAGAAAATTCTCAAAGGTCTTTCCTTTTCTTTTCACCCTTTCCTTTTGGATAAAAGAAAAGTCAGTGGCGAATCTTGATATCCGTAACATTTGTGATGAAATGCAAAATGAAGTCAGTTCTCCCACCGTATTATAGAACTGGCGACTCTGCTGGGGAGAACTAAAAGTGGGGTTACCTTTAGAGTTAGATCAATTTTAATGCTTTATTTGTTTGATTTGTTTGATTTATCTTTAAAGGGTGCTTGGGTTTTATTTCTTGCAGAGATCCTATACCCGGATCTGGAGAACATTTTAGGTAAGTAGCAATAGATCATGGAAACTATATGGTGTATATCGTTATGGTTTTGATGATGGATACGTTAGTGCAGCACATTGGCTTGTACTGGAATCCCTCAAGTCAGTCGGGGGGCATACTAGGCTGCCGTGTGGTGTCATAAGCACTAACTGACCTTAGAACCTTAATTGACCCAACTTAGCCATTAGAAGGTAGTAATATAGTCGGCTTTGGTGCAGTTCAAAGTTGGTTGATACTCGATAATACACTCATTGAGATTCGACTCCCGAGTTTTATTTGGTGGCAAGTCAGTTGTCGTGCTAGATGAAACTTGTGGGAAAGATCAGTGATATTGAGATCCCTAGAACCCGATTACTTCTTTAGGACAGGTTGAGCCAACTAAACTTCAAGAGGGTACTTACCTACAAACCCCATGCAAGTTGTGAACCTAAGGCCTTGTGTGCTTTGCTTGTGTTTGATTTATCTATTTGAACATGTTATCATGACATCATAACATCATCATATCATGACTGACCATTTCAAGGATCTATGGGATTTATCTTTGTTCTATGTTGCAAGGTCATGGCTTCCATTCGTAGGAACACTACCTGGATCAACTTTGTAAGGATGCCTTATCAGCTTAAGGAATCAGTCTCAAAAGTTCCCAAAAATTCCCAGTTCACCAAGAGACATGGTCATCTACTCAGTTTGGTTACTAGTGGTTTTCAGGAAGACATGATGAGCGTTATTTTCCAATTCTTTAATCTGAAGCATCACTGTTTTACCTTCCCAAATTATCAGTTGGTACCCACAATGGAAGAATTCTCTAAATTTCCCGAAGTGTCTATTCCTGATCAGATACCTTTCACCAGTTCAGAGCAAATTCCGAAACCTGAAGACATTGCAGTAGCTCTGGATCTGAAGCGACCCGATGTTGTATCTAATTTGAAAACAAGGAATAAAGTCAACGGTTCCTCTCCTAAATTTCTAATAGAGAAGGCTTAAGGATGTATAGATGCCATGAATCTTCGTGCTTTTGAGGATATGCTGGCTTTGCTGATCTATGGGTTGGTACTTGTGATACGGTAGGAGAACTGACTTAAGGGTTTTGCATTTGATCGCAAATGTTGCGGTTAGCAAGAGTCGCCACCTACTTTTCTGTTATCCAAAAGGAAAGGTGAAAAATCACAGGAAAGACCTTTGAGATTGTTTCTTGAGTTCGGGGGGTAGGTTATGAAAAGGGAAGGTATTAGCACCCTCTTCATCCATGGTTTTCCATGGGCTCTTAGTTACTTGTTAGATCACTTGCTTTTTTGTTTGAAATTGTGTCTGATGTGGTTTTTGAAAGTATTTTATAAAGAGGCCATTGTTTAGGAAATTTTTGTAATGATTCTTGTTTGTAAGAATGTATATAAAGATGTTTGATCTTTTGAAAATGTTTTCAATCTTGTAAGATGTTTGGAAGTGTATGTGCTTGTTTTGAAAATAGCAAGGATGTTTGTTTTGAAATGGAGCAAGTAATTAGGAGCAATCTACCTACTCAAATGTCTTTCTTGTTCATTTTCTTTTCCTTTGACATTGTTATCGTACCATTGATTTGGTAAGCAACCATATCTTTAGATGTAAACGGGACGGGCGTGGGTCATCGTATAACCATGATTAACAATATTGCAAGGTATCTTAGCATTCTTTTTGAGGGACTAAGATCATTTGTAAGGCAACTTAGATAGCGTCATCGAGGGTCTATGATCTTGTATTTGCTTGTTTTGGCTAAGATACCTTACATGCATAATATGGCCATTTTGTACAAGGAAACCAAGTGGAATAAACCCTAGGAGTGTTTGTGTGCAAATGTATTGTTTTCATGCTTTATTTAGTCTTGAATTAGGGTTTTCTATTTATTGGGTTTAAGTCTTTCCATACAAACCCTAATTACTAGCATGTTATATAAAAGCGATAAATTGCGAAATTTAAAGTTACTACGCTATTACAACATTTGTGGGGAGGGGGATATACAATTTGTAAATGGGGATTTCAAGAATTTAAACCTAATTAGTCTATTACAACCATATTGAATTGACATGAATATACAAGGAATTTAAATACAAAGTATAAAAATGAATAAATGTACAAAGATGCAAAATATGAAGAAAATGATTTTTGTTTGGTTTTCATAAAAAAAAGATTTTGTCTTAACCTAATTTAAATAAAGAAAATAGTTAATTAAGTTTGAATTTATTAAGGAAAAGATTTTAAAAGAAAACCCTAATTCTATTAATTAATCAAAAGAAAATAAGTTTAAGAAAAGTATATATTCTTTGGTATTTTTTTTTATCTTGAAAATATTTGTAGTATTATAAATTATTTTTAGTCCTTTTTTATATTAAAATAGTGTATTTTAAATGGTGTGAAGAAAAATAAATAAACAATATAATATTAATTAAGTTTACAAAATCTACTTAATAAAATGAATGAAGTATAAAAATATTTTTATTTATGGAATAAATAAAAATAAAATATGTCAAAATATAAATATATCATTTTTTTGTATTTTTATGATTTTTTAATATTAAAAAAATAATTTAAGAGAATAAATAAAAAATGAAAATAAAAAAAGAAAATAAAATTGGACCAGGGGTGTCAATGGGAAACAGGGAGGTTAACAAGCAAAAAAAAAAAAATGAGCCAGGCCCAAAGGGCCCAGCGCTTGCCAATAAAAAAAAAAGGGGTCAAAAATGTGAAAAAATATGAAAAAAAATGCAAAAGGGTACCACTGGGGCTCGAACCCAGGTCCCAAAGGTTACAGGCGCGCGCTTCTACCACTGGGGTGGCTATACATCCGTTGATACAAATGAAAATATAAATATGTAAGGAAAAACGTGTTCTGAAGACTCCATCTTCAACCTCCAGCCAGACCAACTGTAACTTGCTCATTTCTCATAAAAAATGAAAACTGTAAACATGAAACTTGTAGCAAATTTTTCCACGATTCCAGAAATGTAAAGTATTTAAAACTATAGATCAAAGATAAGCAATAATTTTAATGGCCCTAATCTGAACCCTAAAAATTTCATAGATTTTAGTTTCAAAATTCTCTAAGCTCAAGCAAAATTAATGGAAACTATGGACATGGTTAGCTTCAAGGCAATGATATCTACATGTTTTATTCACAAATAAACTATTAATGATGCCTGTATGAAGAGTACAAGTTGAGAAAACTTACCTCAGAACTGGAAATTGTGTTTGGAGTTTGAGCTTGTTTTAAGTGATGGTGATGATCAGGTTAGCTTCCTTGAGGTCCTAGGAAGCTAATGCAATGGTTTGCTTGAGTTGAGAGTGGCTGAAATGACTTGGAGAAGTCCAACTGTAATGCTCTATTTTTGGCTATGGAAGTTGAGAAAGATGATGTTACAGTCGTGTAACAAGGACATGGACAAGTTATATTTGATGTATAGGAACTTTAGGAACTAAAAGGCCAAAGAGCGCACGAGGGAAATAGAAGATACAAGTTCAAGGTCAGAACTTGCACAAAAATGGAGTTTTCTGTGAAATTTCTGGCTAGATGGATTTTGAGAGAGTTTAAGGATTGACAAAATTGTGTGTTGTGTTGAAATTGACTTGTTAAAATGTATGGAAAAGATTAGAGCACAAAATCACTCCAAGTTTCTGAGTTATAGGGTTATGGCTCTATAACTTGCTTTTTAAGAAAAGTGAAGTGACAAATCTCAAGTATTGTACAAGTATGTTCTGAGCTTCTTGAGACCTTATACACATTGCTTTTAGTTTATAGGGGTTGTGTGTGCAGAAAGAACAAGTTAGAAGCTCAAGACAAGTTGACTTTGTGATTAAAGTAACTTTTCAAGAATGGAATGGTAGCTTTCTTCCTAAAATGGCAAATTGGCTTGGACAATGCTTGGAACATTTTGATAATAGCTCAAAAGCAAGTGTAATCTTCTGATTATGGATAGATATTAAGGTTTAGAGGCCTGAAAAACAAGATTGTACAGCATAGGTTTGAAATTGACTTCTTGTTCATCACTAAATGGCTTGTAAATTAAGTGACAAAACGCTAACTTCATCTCTTTGATTCTCCTTACTAAAGAATAATCTCAAGGAGTTCTTGGACATTTTGGAAATATTGCAATGTTATCTACAACCCATATTTGAATTTATTTTGAAGATTCCCCTTGGAACTATGTGAAAAAGTGCCATGAAGTTGGGTCAAAATCCTGACCAAATTAGGGCAAAATTTCACTAAGTGTTTAGTTTCATGACCACATGTTCATAAAATTATAACTTGAGATCCAAGAATTTTTGAAAGGAGTTGTGTAAAGAAAAGTTGTATATTTCATGGAGATATACAACTTTCATGTTGGAAGTTTCTCTTGAATCATCTTGCATCATGGTGAAAATTTTGTTCAAAGTTATGAAAAAACATGAAATTTCCAACACTTAGAAAAATTTCTAAGTTTAGAAATTTTGACTTTTCAAAATGAAATCTTGACTTTTTGATTTCTTGATGAATAAGTTTCATATTTTGACACATTTTGATGAATTATGATCTTTGGAACTTGAATTTGACCAAAAAAAGTCATAGTTTGACTTTTCAGTATACGGTTGACTTTTGGTCAGTTGACTGAAAAATTCATCTGTCAATCCAATGGACTTGCAATGTTTTGAACCATGCCATTAGGTCAAAATGATGCAATTTTACTATTAAGATCATGCCTTAAACCAATTGACCATTTACTAGGTCAAAAATCAGAAATTGCCCCTTCTTAGTCAAAACCCTAATTTTGACCATTTTGCCCTTTTGGAGATTTGATCAAATTTCTTGAGGAGTTGTGGTCCAAACTTGATCAAATGATACATATAAGTTTAAAATGTTGATATGGATCAAAAATTAATAAGTTTGACTGTAAATTGGCCATAGTTGACTTTTCCCCCAATACAACTGATTTTTAGGTCAACTACTCAATTGATTGAGCAAAAATGTGATCCAAGGCTTGAAACCTGACATGAGTAATCTTGGGGGGTCCATAATGATCCATGAAAATCATATGGGGCAATGGAAGTCCAAAAATCCTTGTGCAATCTCAAACCCTAATTTTGGTCATCTGTGTATAAGGAGGTGTCTTGAGTTGATCAAACCCAAATGCAGTCTCGAGCCCAAGGAGAGCTTGTGAGAAAATTCTTGATGAGTGAGAGGGCAAATTTTGGAGTACAACAGCTGCCCCTGTTCAATCTTCTTAAAACCGAAGAGTTAGATTGGAGGATTTGCCATTCGTAACTTGAAGGTGGAAGAGGATTGGACACTAAAGTGCCCAGAAATTTGCACTCGAGGATGTGATGGTTGATGGTATAGGGAATGTGCTTAAATATGCCATTTGGAGAGGAGATGAGAAGTTATCAGAGATGGGCTTGAAGATGCCATCCAAAATGATTGCCGGACTGTATCTAAAAGAGAATATGAACGAGTATCAGAATGGCGTCCGTGTCTGGAGCGTATCTGAACTGTATTTGGAAGCTAAGTCTGAATGAGTATCAGAATGGTGTTTGTATCTGGAGCGTATCCGAACTGTATCCGAGATCTGAAGCTGAATGAGTATCAGAATAGCGTCCGTATCTGGAGCGTATCCGTACTGTATTTGAGAGAGAATCTGAATGAGTATCAGAATGGCATCTGTGTCTGGAGCGTATCTGAACTGTATCTAAGAGCTGAATCTGATTGAGTATCAGAATGGCGTCCGTGTATGGAGCGTATCTGTACTGTATTTGAGAGAGAATCTGAATGAGTGTCAGAATGGCATCAGCGTCTGGAGCGTATCTGAACTGTATCTGGAAGCTGAGTCAGAAGAAACCCATGTAGGATTGCTTCATCTGGTCGTGTAGATAATTATCTTGGCTTGTTGCCGGTATCAATCTCTGACCTTTTGTAAATTGATGATTATAACCATCTGTTGACTGATCTTTCCTGAAAATATGAAAGATTAGTTGTATGCAATGTCATGATGTATGAAATGCATTGTATAATGGTGTTCTTAATAAAATGAATGAAATCATGTTGTATGTGTTCATTTTGTCAATGTCATGACGTATGGATGCGATGTATAGGCATATAAGCTATGTTGCTGTAACACTGTTGGATTAGGGAAAATAAATCCCTGACTGCTGTTGGGGACGTGGAGTGTAAGTCCTCATGTTTTGATGTGCTGACGAGCTGATGAGCTCCTATTTGTTAGAGAAATAAACTCTGTTGTACGGAAAACACTGTGTATTGCCTGTGAAATCCTGTTGGGGAATCCTGAGAAATTTGGGCGACTTCTCCCGGGGAGTGATAACTGGAGGTCATGTTCCACTAGGGATTAAGCTGCACACTGTGGGGAATTTTATGGAATAGTCTAAAGATATCATCCTATTTATTAAATCCATTAGTGATTGTCTTCTATTTTTTACTCATTTATAAACAGTAATTATGTTCAAATGCATTTGTTGTACCCCAGAATTTGCCCTCCCATATTTCTCAAAGACATGGCAAGAATAATCTCCAAGTTGCTCAAGATTGCTCAAGAGTTGGACAGTCAAATCATCTCCAAAGGCAGTCAATCTCAAATTAGGGTTTTGTGTTGCATTAAGGTCCTTGCATCCAAATGACCTCAAGTGCTCCCCAATGTCCTAATATGTTCTCAAGCTCACCCATGACATGTACAAAGATAAAATTAACCGAAATAACACACTCGCACATGCGCACTCTTAGGGTACACCTCACTTGGTTGCCTTCGAACGTGGTCATTGAGTATAGGAAGTTTTATAGGTCACCCTCTTGTCCAAAGATCATAGTTGCCTCGAAACGGTTGCCTCGGAAAAATGATCTAAGACATTAGGGTTACCGCTAAGGCGTCCTAACTTTGCTTTAGTGACCATACGTCCCTTAATCGAATTGACCCTTAAACTCCAACAACGATGCTACCTACTCATCCATAGTGGGCTAGCATTATCTAAAGGACATTAGCACAATTTAATTCCCTTTTCGAGTAGGTAGATGGTTCTTAAGTACTTGCTCTCTTCAAAACAAAACAAAACTTTTCGCACTTACACCTTTCAAACAAAAAACTTCTTTCAAACCCACAAACACAAAGAAAAGCAATTTTGAAAACACAATGAGCAGGTACCTAAGAGCCCATGGATAACCACGGATAGAAAGGGTGCTAACACCTTCCCTTTCTATAATCTACCCCCCGGACCCGAGAAACATATCGAAAAAGGAATTTTTCTGTGCTTTTTTCCTTTCCTTGTTGGATAAAATAAAAGACGGTGGCGACTCTTGCTTACCGCGACATTTTGCGAAAAAAAACGCAAAACATGAACCAGCATTCCAAAAAACAGTCAGTTCTCTTCCCACCGTATCACAGAACTGGCGACTCTGCTGGGGATTTAATAAGTGGGGTGTACCTTAGGATTAGATCATTGTGTTTTCAATTGTTTGCTTTGTATGCTTTATATTTGTGGGCTTGTATCGGAGTTTCTATAGATCCTAACCCGGATCTGGGGGTACCCTTTAGGTAAGTAGCAATAAACTGTGAGGGAACTGTCTGGCGTAGACCGACACGGTTGAAGCAGTAGCTACGTTGGTGTGGCACTTTAGTCTGTACCGATATCCCTTGTGTTGGAACGAGGATAATATGGGTCTTCTAAGGGGTCATTAGGCACCAACTGACCTTAGAACCTTTAAATTGACTAACTTGGCCATAGAACAATAGCAGTATGCTACACTCATTGAGACTAAACTCTCGCGATGATTCCGGCCGCAAGAAAAGGTTGCTAAACTGGAATTATGACCGATTGAGGGTAGTCGGTGATATTGAGATCCTCTAGAACCCGATTACTATTTTTAGGACAGGTTTAAACCAATTGAACTGAAAGAGGGTAGTACCTAAGCTCCTTGCCAGCCTGAAATCTAAGGGCTCTTTTATGTGACTTGTGTGCCTTTACCATGTTTGCTGTTTGTGGATACTTGTGGTGTGCTTACTATCATGACATCATGACATCATAACATTGCATACATCTTGCATTGGACTAACCTATTTCAAAGACAGGAGGGTTTCATCTTTGTTCTGTTTTGTAGGTCATCATGATGCCCATGCGTAAGAATACCATCCGGATCAACTTTGTTCAGGTTCCCACCTTGCTTAAAGAGTTGGTTTCCAAGATGCCTGGCACTACTTACTTCATCAGAAGGCATGGTTATCTTCTCAGTTTGGTCACCTCCAAATTGGACGAGCAGATGATGAGTGTCCTAGTCCAGTTCTATGATCTGCTGTATCATTGTTTTACTTTTCAAGACTATCAGCTGGTTCCCACCCTAGAAGAGTTCTCTGAGCTGCTCGGTATCTCTGTTCTGGAGAAGACTCCGTTTACTGGTTGGGAGAAGACCCTTAGACCTGAAGAGATTGCTGCAGCCCTTCATTTGACTAAAGAGGAGGTAATGGCTAATTGGGAGACTAGAAGTGGAGCAAAGGGCTTTCTGACTAAGTTCTTGGTTGGTAAGGCTAACTATTTCTGGGATAGTCTAGACTTCAAAGCATTCGAGGATATTCTGGCTCTTTTGATATATGGCTTGGTATTGTTTCCGAACTCTGACTCCTTTGTTGATGTGAATGCGGTGAAAATCTTCATCTCTCGCAATCCTGTGCCCACTCTCTTGGGTGACACCCTTCATCAGCTTTATGCCCATACTACCCGAAAGCGGAGAACCTTGATGTGATGTGCTCCATTATTGTCGAGGTGGTTTATTTCGCACCTCCCCAAGTCAGTGCTTAAGAACAAAGAAGGCATGGGATGGGCCTATAGGGTTATGTCTCTCTCGCATAATGATATTATCTAGACTCTCAAGGGTATGGATGAGGTGACTATTATTGATCGATGTGGGGAGTACCCCAATGTTCCCCTGATAGGAACCCATGGAGGAATTTCTTACAATCCGTGCTTAGCCTTACGTCAGTTTGGGCGTGCTAGAAGAGAAGGACCTCATGAGCTGCTAATGCCTCATATCATCTTTGACTTTCAAAGGGATGGCGACGAGCTATGTCGCAGATTCATAAGGGCTTGGGATAGAGTTCACCAATCTGATCCACATGAGCTGGGCCCAAAGACTTCACTTCTGATGGAGCCATATCTCAGATGGGTTCGCATCCGTGCCCAAAAGCTGAGTATGCCATATGAAGCCGTCCGGCTTGTCACTCTTGAAGTTGCTAATGAAGAAGGGGTTCTTCCAACCATCCTCCATCCTTATATGCCCACTGACATTGGGGCACTGAAGAGATCTTGGATGCAGCTAAGGGAAGAACATGATTCTTACCGAGAGAAGTTCAACGAGCAAGAGCAGAAGATCCAGAAGTTGACTAGGCAGTTGGAGAACGAGCAGATTCTTAATGACTATGTCCGCACTGAGAAGAAGAGACCATGGGAGCATTGATGGGCCTTTGATGATTTCCTTTCCAGTTTTATTTTACTTTTCAGTATTTCCTTTCTTGTAACGCCTTATTGTCATCATTTGAACAATTTGAATTCTAAAGTTTATCTAATAAAGTGTGTTTCCTTTTCTGGTTTACAAATTTGAATCTCTCGATTGTCTTTGAAATCATATCATACGCATTGCATCCCATGCACTTCATAACAGGTACCCATTACAGGTCTCTTATCTTCTTTGCTGTTTATTTCAGCACTCATCATGTCTGCTGAACCTTCAACTGAGCAAGCCATCAAGGCCCTTCAGGCCCAGAATGCCCAATTTCAAGAGCTGTTCATGAATCTAGCTAAGGGTCAGCAAGATCTGAAGACCCTGATTCTGAAAGAGAAGAAGAAGAAGAAGAAGAGGACAATACTGTTCAACACAGGTCACCGGTTTGGAAACAGGATACAGAATGAAGTTGATCTGACCACCTCATCTGGAGGGAAAGATAGTCAAGAGGAAAGGAGGGCTCCTAGCCCTGTGGTCTCCGACAACGAGACAGACTTCGATGAAGAACAACATCCTCCTGCTGAGGACAGATACAAACAACTGGAAGACTGGTTGAGTGCTATGGAAGTTCAGAAAGTGTCTGGTCTGGACTTTGGTGATCTAGGTCTATCATCTGGGGTAGTGATTCCCCACAAGTTCAAGGCACCAGCCTTTGCTAAGTATGACGGAGTTTCTTGTCTGAAGCTGCACCTCCGGTCATATGTTAGGAAGATTCAGCCGTACACCGCTGATAAGAACTTATGGATCCATTTCTTCCAAGACAGTCTCTCAGGGACTCAGCTTGAGTGATTCTATCAGTTGGACGGAGCCAGTATCCGCAATTGGGAAGATTTGGCTACTGCTTTCTACAGGCAGTATCAATACAACTCCGACCTTGCTCCCACGTGTACCCAACTCCAGGGTATGTCAATGGGAATGGGTGAAGGATTCAAAGAGTATGCCCATAAGTGGAGAGACCTCGCTGGAAGAGTGCAACCACCATTGGCTGATCGAGAGCTTATGGATATGTTTCTGGGGATCCTGTCTGGTCCATTTTTCAACCATCTGATCGGAAGCTCTTCATCTGGGTTTACAGAGCTAATTTTGACCGGTGAAAGGATTGAGGCTGTATTAAGGCTGGTAAGATACAAAAGGGTGCTCCATCAAACACCGAAAAGAAGCCTTTTAAGAAAGAGTCCAGTGCTGTCTACAGTGCGAGAAGACAGAATACAGCTGAACACCGCCAAGCTGTTAATGCGGTTGTTATTTCAAAACCTGCTGGTGCTCCTCAGTACAACAATCAACAAAAGGACGAGAGACCTAAGAGGCAATTCACTCGTCTCAGCATGACCTTATCTCAGATTCTGCCACAGTTGCTGAAGACCAATCTGGTGATTCCAAAGGAAGCCCCAAAGAATCCAAATACCACGTCACCAAGGTATAACTCTAATGCTCGCTGTGCTTATCACTCTGATAGCCCGGGGCATAATACAAATGATTGTTGGGTTTTGAAGAACAAGGTACAGGACTTGATCGATGCGAAGGAGATTGAGTTCGGAGCACCAGAGAAGCCTAAACAAGATACAGGGGTGAATGCTATCAGGGATGACGATGATGAAGAGTTTGATATCGACAGTTGGATCTACCCGACTGCCAATGGTGGATTAAGCAACTGGACAGTGAAGGATTCTATGCCCGTTTCTGTTATCACTCAGTAATGAAACTTTTTGTTTTGAATTTGTAACAGACAATGTTTAAACTTTATGGCCCGGTGTCTTACCCGGGGCACTGTGGCTTCATTTGTGAGGGCTTTTGTGTGTCATCTTCATATGTCATTAATAAAAGCATTGGACGTTCTTGCATTTCAAATTTTGCGCTCCTTGTTTTTCTTTATTATATATTGCAAAACAACTATTTTACACACACTCACATATACAGGTCCACACCCACTCTGGATCTCACTGGTAACGACTCTGCTACTGCCGGTTATGACTTCGAAAATCCGATCAACTTAGCCGAAGACGAAGGTGAAGATGATTGCGAAGTGCCTGGTGAACTTACAAGACTACTACTCCAGGAAGAGAGGGCCATTCAGCCACACGAAGAGCCGGTGGAATCAGTGAATCTGGGTACTGAGACAGACAAGAAAAAGGTCAAGATAGGTGCCAATCTGGAGCTTAGTGTGAAGCAACGGTTGATTCAGATGCTGCGTGACTATGTTGAGATCTTTGCCTGGTCTTACGAAGATATGCCTGGGTTAGATACCGATATTGTGGTTCATCGCCTGCCTACCAAGGAAGACTGTTCTCCAGTGAAATAGAAGGTCTGCCGAATGCGCCCAGAAATGTCTGAGAAGATCAAGGCTGAGGTTATGAAACAATTTGATGCCGGTTTTCTAGCAGTTACTTCTTACCCTCAGTGGGTGGCTAATGTGGTTCCTGTACCGAAGAAGGATGGTAAGGTTCGAATGTGTGTTGACTACAAGGATTTGAACATGGCAAGCCCCAAGGATGACTTTCCTCTACCTCATATCGACGTTATGGTTGACAACACCACTCAACATAAGGTCTTCTCCTTTATGGATGGTTTCTCCGATTATAATCAGATTAAAATGGCTCCCGAAGACATGGAGAAGACAACATTTGTTACTCAGTGGGGTACCTTTTGCTACAAGGTCATGCCCTTTGGACTGAAGAATGCTGGGGCAACATATCAGCGTGCCATGGTTGCTTTGTTTCATGACATGATCTATCATGAGATTGAAGTATACGTCGACGATATGATTGCAAGGTCCCAAACTGAGGAGGAACACCTTGACCATCTGCAGAAGTTGTTTGACAGGTTGAAATTGTACAAGCTGAGGTTAAACCCGAACAAATGCACCTTCGGGGTAAGATCTGGTAAGCTACTGGGTTTCGTCGTAAGCGATAAAGGTGTATTCAAGTGGATCCAGCAAAAGTGAAAGCCATACAGGAGATGCCAGCTCCCAAAACAGAGAAAGAAGTCAAAGGCTTCCTGGGACGACTGAATTACATTGCCCGATTCATTTCACACCTAACTGCTACTTGTGAGCCAATCTTCAAGCTACTGAAGAAAGATCAGGTAGTATGTTGGAACGATGAATTCCAGGCCTCTTTCGAAAGGATCAAAGAGTATCTCCAAGAGCCACCCATCCTGATGCCACCAGTTGAAGGGAGACCTCTGATCTTATACTGGACAGTACTCGACAATTCAATGGGGTGTGTGCTGGGTCAGCATGACGAGTCTGGCCGAAAAGAGCATGCTATTTATTACCTTAGCAAAATGTTTACCGACTGTGAGACCCGATACTCACTGCTCGAGAAAACTTGCTGCGCTTTGGCATGGGCTGCTCGCCGGCTGAGACAGTATATGCTGACTCACACTACTCTGTTGATATCAAAGATGGATCCAATCAAGTATATCTTCGAAAAGCCCGCATTGTCCGGAAGAATAGCAAGATGGCAGATGATCTTGACTGAGTATGAGATCTAGTACACGACTCAAAAGGCAATCAAGGGAAGTGTGTTGGAAGACCATTTGGCACATCAGGCAGTGGATGATTACCAGTCTATGAACTTTGAGTTTCCGGACGAGAATATCATGTCAGTAACTGATTGTGAGACACTTGGACCGGATGAAGGACCTGAGGAAGGATCCCGATGGTCTATGTACTTTGATGGAGCTTCAAACTCTTTGGGTAATGGCATTGGCGCCGTGATCATATCTCCTAAAGGCTCTCATACTTCGTTTACTGCCCGACTATGTTTCAACTGCACCAACAACATGGAGGAGTATGAAGCGTGCATCATGGGTCTTCGAGCAGCAATTGACCTAAGGATTAAGTTTCTATGTGTCTTCGGAGATTTCGCTCTCGTGATCAGTCAGATCAAAGGCGAGTGGGATACGAAACACCCAAATCTTATTCCTTACAAGGAGTATGTATTAACGTTGTTTCCCCATTTCGAGGAGATAACCTTTGAACACTTCCCTAGAGAGGAGAATCAGTTGGTGGACGCGCTGGCTATGATGTCTTCTATGTTCAAGGTTAATTGGGACAATGAAGCTCCCCGGATCATCATTGAAAGATTGGACGAACCTGCACCTTGCTGTGACGTTGAGACAGAAGAGGTAACAGAAAAACCAAGGTTTCATGAAGTAAAGAGGTATCTTGAGGTTCAGGAATCCCCCGAGGGTGCATCTGTTAATGACAAGAAGTTTCTGAGGAGGTTCGTAACGAAGTTCTTCATCAGCAATGGCATTCTCTACAAGCGTAACCATGATTCGACCTTATTTCGTTGTGTGGATAAGAATGAAGCAGAAAGGATCATGGCGGAGTTACATGAAGGTACTTTCGGAATTCATTCAAGTGGACACACCATGGCAAAGAAAATCCTTCGGGCAGGATATTATTGGTCCACAATGGAAGCCGACTGTTATCAACATTCTCGGACATGTCACAAGTGCCAAGTCTATGCTGATAAGGTGCACATACCTCCAGTTCCTCTGAACGTCTTGACGAAACCTTGGCCTTTTGTAATGTGGGGCATTGATATGATCGGCGAGATCAGACCTACAACTTCCAACGGGCATCGTTTCATCCTGGTAGCAATTGATTACTTTACGAAGTGGGTTGAAGCAACTTCCTTTGCTACCGTAACCAAGAACATCGTGGCACGGTTCATTCGGCACAATCTAATCTATCGATACAGTGTACCAGAGAGGATCATTACGGATAATGGTACCAATCTCAACAACAAGATGATCACTGAGCTCTACGAGCAATTCAACATACAACATCACAACTCTTCTCCCTACCGGCCGAAGATGAATGGGGCTGTAGAAGCGGCTAATAAGAACATTAAGAAGATCGTGCAGAAAATTACAGTGACATACAAAGATTGGCACGAGATGTTACCATTTGCTCTTCATGGGTACCGTACCTCAGCACAGACGTCAACAAGGACAACACCCTATTCCTTGGTATATGGTATGGAGGCAGTCTTACCCATTGAAGTTCAGATACCTTCTCTTCGGATAATGAAGGATGCAGGTTTGAGCGAAGATGACTGGATTCAGACCCGACTTGATCAACTGAACTTAATCGACGAGAAGAGACTTACTGCTATTTGTCATGGTCAGACGTACCAAAAACGGATGATCAAGGCATTTAACAAGAAAGTTAGACGACAAGAGTATCAAGTTGGGGATCTGGTAATCAAGCGCATCATCTTACCTCAAGGTGATCCCAGGGGCAAATGGACCCCTACTTACGAAGGGCCATTTATGGTTAAGAATATATTCTCAGGAGGAGCTATGATTTTAACCACCATGGATGGTGACGACCTTCCTCACCCCGTCAATGCAGATATAGTGAAAAGATACTACACATAATTAACGACCCGCTAGGTTTACTGGACTAGGAAAAAATAAGGGCTTCCCGACGAACCAAAAGGGTTCGGGCAAAAATAAGGGATGAAAATGAAAAAAACTATACACCCGACAAGTCGAAAACCTGAAAAGGAAGCTTGGGAAAAAAAGGGTATCCCGATGGACTGAAAACCCAAAAGGGCAGTCCAGGAAAAAATTAGGGATTAAGGCGTAACACTACGTCTCATTGGATCACCTTGCATCCAGACTTCGGTATTGACTATCAAGCTCGGACGACACTAATCAATCTGATTCATCTTCAACCAAGCAGCAAAGTGATGAGATGCTCGAGGATATAAAGGCAATAACAGAGTTGGAACCCAGTGGGATTATTCACATAGCTGTTTTGTTTTCTTTTCACAAATTATGTAAATTCTATTTGTTCGGCGGCGTTCTCTTACTAGGACGTCAGCCTCTTGTACAAAAACGCCTATTTACAGGCCAAAATTCAAAGTCAATACAAGTTCATGTTCAGAAAAATTTCAAACTATTTTTCTTTTTATCTGTTTTGTTTTGCAAAGAATGTCCAATGTTCATTTTTGATATATGCATTTGACATTGATTGCTACTCATAAATATTTACATACGAAACAAAAGATAAATTACAGGTAATATCAGAAACAGGGGCAATAAGAATTGTCCGAACTGTGTAATTGCTCTGTCCACCAGGTACAAGGTAAATTCATCTGAGGAACATGGCTAGATACTTTCACTCCCCGCAGAGTAAGAAAGTAATGGTAGCTCTCTCAGCTGAGACTTGCAACTATGAACGAATCAACAATACTCTCCCCAAGCAGAGTTCATCCATCATCAACGTTAAAAAGGCTTGGTATCCCCAGAAGGTCTTAATATTCCCCAGCGGAGTATAAAGATATTCCCCAGCAAGTATAAGGGTATCCCCGATAGTCTTAATATTCCTCAACGGAGTATAAGAATGTTCCCTGGCAGAATACAAGATACCCCCAGTGGAGTCAATATATCCCAGCACGGTGTGAAAAAGCTTCCCCAACAAAGTTGAATCATCTTCCCCAGAAGACTCTAGAAGTTTATCCCCAGCGGAGTACAAAATAAATCTCCCCAGCCGAGTTCAAAGGATCATTCCTAGCAGAATTCAAAGGAGTATCCCCACAGGAGTCTAACAAGATTATCCCCAACAAGTTGCAACTGAAAGATCATCCCCAGCGAAGTTCTTTCTTTCCCCAAACAGGAATTCAATCCTCAACAGATTCAGTATCACCAGCAACGGTAATCCATCCCCAGCGGAGTTTATCGTTGAAATCCCCAGTGGAGCTTATCAGCGGAATCCCCAGCGAAGTTTATCGTTGAAATCCCCAGCAGAGCTTATCAGCGGAATCCCCAGCGGAGTTTGTCATGGAAATCCCCAGCAGAGCTTATCAGCGGAATCCGCAGTGAAGTTTATCGTTAAAATCCTCAGCAGAGCATCTCTTCCCCACAGAGTTATTCCCCTCGGAGTAATCTCCTCATTAGTTTATTCCCCAACGGAGTTCTCTTCTCCTGCAGGTTTATTCTTGCAATCACCTTCGTTCACCATCCCCAGCGGAAACGAAGAATTCGACTCTATTCTCCAGCAGCCACCCAAGATTTATTTTCCCCCAGCTGAAACATTACATTTCCATACATCATGATACATGCATATACACATCATACAAATACAATCTCATTTATGTTGAGAACATCATTTCTTGATCCCCATCATGCATTGCATATGAATGACCTTTACCTTCCAGGAAAGATGCAGTTAAGTTCTCAGCTATGTCAAAGGAGACAAAACCAGTTAAATCGATTCCTAAAGATTTTTATGATGCTAATCAAGTCAAAAGAGACAAAACCAGTTAAATCGACTCCTAAAGGTTTTTTTGATGCAAAGCCAGTCAAAAGAGACAAAATCAGTTAAATCGATTCCTAAAGATTTTTCTGAGGCCAAGCCAGTCAAAGGAGACAAAACCAGTTAAATCGATTCCTAAAGATTTTTCTGAGGCCAATCCCGTCAAAAGAGACAAAACCAGTTAAATCAATTCCTAAAGATTTTTCTGAGGCCAAGCCAGTCAAAAGAGACAAAACCAGTTAAATCGATTCCTAAAGATTTTTCTGAGGCCAAGCCAGTCAAAGGAGACAAAACCAGTTAAATCGATTCCTAAAGATTTTTCTGAGGCCAAGCCAGTCAAAAGAGACAAAACCAGTTAAATCGATTCCTAAAGATTTTTCTGAGGCCAAGCCAGTCAAAGGAGACAAAACCAGTTAAATTGATTCCTAAAGATTTTTCTGAGGCCAAGCCAGTCAAAGGAGATAAAACCAGTTAAATCGATTCCTAAAGATTTTTCTGATGCCAACCCCATCAAAAGAGACAAAAACCACTTTGGTCCAGTTAAATCGATTCCCAAAGATTTTTCTGATACCAATCCAGTCAAAGAAGACAAGACCACCTACCAACAGGCTCCAAATGCCATCTGTAAGCCCATTCCCGACATCACCAGGCTGATACCAGTTCATGCGAGTGCAAATTTCTGGGCACTCTAGTGTTCAATCATCTTCCACCTTTGGATCACGAAAGGCCCGAAAGCCAATCTATATCCTCAGTTTTAAGAAGATTGAACAGGGGAAGCTGTTGTACCCCAAAATTTGCCCTCCCATATTTCTCAAAGACATGGCAAGAATAATCTCCAAGTTGCTCAAGATTGCTCAAGAGTTGGACAGTCAAATCATCTCCTAAGGCAATCAATCTCAAATTAGGGTTTTGTGTTGCATCAAGGTCCTTGCATCCAAATAACCTCAAGTGCTCCCCAATGTCCTAATATGTTCTCAAGCTCACCCATGACATGTACAAAGATAAAATTAACCGAAATAACACACTCGCACATACGCACTCTTAGGGTACACCTCACTTGGTTGCCTTCGAACGTGGTCATTGAGTATAGGAAGTTTTAGAGGTCGCCCTCTTGTCCAAAGATCATAGTTTCCTCGAAACGGTTGCCTCGGAAAAATGATCTAAGACATTAGGGTTACCGCTAAGGCGTCCTAACTTTGCTTTAGTGACCACACGTCCCTTAATCGAATTGACCCTTAAACTCCAACGACGATGCTACCTACTCATCCATAGTGGGCTAGCATTGTCTAAAGGACATTAGCACAGTTTAATTCCCTTTTCGAGTAGGTAGATGGTTCTTAAGTACTTGCTCTCTTCAAAACAAAACAAAACTTTTCGAACTTACACCTTTCAAACAAAAAACTTCTTTCAAACCCACAAACACAAAGAAAAGCAATTTTGAAAACACAATGAGCAAGTACCTAAGAGCCCGTGGATAACCACAGATAGAAAGGGTGCTAACACCTTCCCTTTCTATAATCTACCCCCCGGACCCGAGAAACATCTCGAAAAAGGAATTTTTCTGTGCTTTTTTGCTTTCCTTGTTGTATAAAATAAAAGACGGTGGCGACTCTTGCTTACCGCGACATTTTGCGAAAACAAACGCAAAACGCGAACTAACATTCCAAAAAATAGTCAGTTCTCTTCCCACCGTATCACACATATGCTCAAAAATAAATCATTGGACGTTTTTGTAAACAAAACACAAAAATAAAGAAAAAGAGATAGTTTTGCACTTTCAAAGGGGTATCTTTGTATTTACTTGAATACTTATTTTGTACAATGAGACGAACTTCCTAGTAAGAGAATGTCATCGTAAAAAATGAAAATTTGATACAAAGAAAAGATAGCCATGTGTAATAATCTCAAGGGGTTCCCATTCTGCTATAGTCTTTGTGTCTTTGAGCATCTTGTCCACTTGCTGCCTTGTCTGAAGTTGATTGGATTGATCGGAATCGCTGAGTTTGTCAGTTGTCCGTAAGGTGATCCAACGGGACATAATCATATACTTTAATTCCCTAACTTTTTCCTGGACCTCCCTTTTGGGTTTTTAGTCCATCAGGATACCCTTTTTGCCCAAGTCGCCCTTTCGGGTTTTCAACTTGCAGGTGTACATATTTTTTTTGTTTTTATCCCTAATTTTTGCCCGAACCTTTTTGGTTCGCCGGGATGCCCATGTTTTGCATAGGTGCGTCAACCTAGCGGGTCTCTTATGCGTAGTATCTTTTGACTATGTCTGCGTTCGCAGGGTGTGGCAGGTCATCGCCATCCATGGTGGTTAAGATCATTGTTACACCAGAGAATATGTTTTTGATTACAGATGGTCCTTCATATGTAGGAGTCCATTTTCCCCTAGGATCACCTTGCGGCAATATGATACGTTTGATCACCAAATCTCCAACTTGATACACTTGGCGTCTGACCTTTTTGTTGAAAGCCTTGATCACCCGTTTTTGATACATTTGACCATGGAAAACAACAATAAGCCTTTTCTCATCAATCAAGTTTAGTTGATCAAGTCGAGTCTGGATCCAATCTTCTTCATTCAGCCCCGCATCCTTCATAATTCTGAGAGGGGATCTAGACCTCAATAGGAAATACAACTTCCATGCTGTACACCAAGGAGTAGGGTGTTGCCCCGGTTGATGTGCGAGCTATGGTACGATACCCGTGGAAGGCGAATGGTAACATCTCATGCCATTCTTTGTATGTGACTATCATTTTCTGTATGATCTTTTTGATATTCTTATTTGCAGCTTTGACAACACCATTCATCTTTGGCCGGTAAGGGGAAGAATTGTGATGCTGAATCTTGAATTGCTCGCACAAGGCAGTGATCATAGTATTGTTCAGGTTTGTACCATTTTCTGTAATGATCCTCTCCGGGATACGGTAACGACATATGAGATTCTTCTTGATGAACTGGGCGACAACATTCTTGGTAACGGAAGCGAAGGAAGCTGCCTCCACCCACTTTGTAAAATAATCAATGGCCACTAAGATGAAGCGGTGTCCATTAGAGGCTGTCGACTTGATTTCCCCAATCATATCTATCCCCCACATAGCAAAGGGCCAAGGAGCTGTCAAGACATTCAGAGGAACCGGAGGTACGTGCACCTTGTCAGCATAAATCTGACACTTATGGCAAGTTCGAGAGTGTTGATAGCAATCTGCTTCCATGGTAGACCAGTAATAGCCTGCCCATAGGATTTTCTTTTCCATCGTATGCCCACTGGAATGGGTGCCAAAAGCGCCTTCATGTAATTCAACCATGATCCTTTCAGCTTCAACCTTGTCCACGCACCGAAGTAATACGGAGTCATGGTTGCGTTTGTAAAGAATGCCATTACTAAGGAAGAATTTAGCAGAGAATCTCCTTAAGAACTTCTTATCATTGACTGAAGCTCCTTCTGGGTATTCTTGAGCCTCGAGATACCTCTTGACTTCGTGAAACCAGGACTGGTCCACTATTTCTTCAGTATTAATCTCGTGACAGTGTACTGGTTCATCCCTTTTTTCAATGGTGATCTGGGGAGCCTCATTATCCCATTTAAGTTTAAACATAGATGACATTGTGGCTAGTGCATCAGCTAGCTGATTTTCTTTTCGCAGGAAGTGCTCGAAGGTAATCTTCTCAAAATGTGGGAGCAAAGTCAGAACATGTTCTTTGTAAGGGATAAGGTTAGGGTGTTTGGTGTCCCATTCCCCTTTGATCTGGCTAATAACCAAAGCTGAGTCCTCGAATACATTCAAATATTTGATCCCCAAGTCTATGGCAGCTTTGAGACCAAAGATACATGCTTCGTATTCCGCCATGTTATTTGTACAATTGAAGCAGAGTCTTGCCGTAAAAGGAGTATGACATCCTTTAGGAGATATGAGTACAACACCAATACCATTTCCAAGTGCGTTAGATGCCCCATTAAAAACTAGGGTCCATTGGGATCCTTGTTCAGGTCCGTCATATGACCCAAATTCTTCACAGTTGTTTACCATCATGATGTCTTCATCTGGAAATTCGAACTTCATGGATTGGTAGTCTTCTACAGCTTGGTGAGAAAGGTGATCAGCTAGTACACTGCCCTTTATTGCTTTCTGGGTGGTATACTGTATGTCATATTCCGTCAGGATCATCAGCCATCTTGCTATTCTCCCAGAGAGAGCAGGTTTCTCGAAGATTTATTTTATTGGATCCATTTTAGATATCAACAGGGTAGTATGAGTCAGTATATATTGTCTTATCCAGTGAGAAGCCCATGCCAGAGCGCATCAAGTTTTCTCGAGCAGTGAATATCTTGTTTCACAGTCGGTAAACTTTTTGCTCAGGTAATAAATAACATGCTCTTTTCGGCCAGACTCGTCATGCTGCCCCATCACGCACCCCATTGGATTTTACAAAACGGTTAGATACATGATCAGTGGTCTCCCCTCAACCGGTGGCATAAAAATAGGAGGCTCTTGCAAGTACTCTTTGATCTTGTCGAAAGCAGTTTGGCATTCATCATTCCATTTGACTACTTGATCTTTCTTCAATAGCTTGAAGATTGGTTCACAGGTAGCTGTCAGGTGAGAAATGAATCTGGCAATGTAGTTCAAACGTCCCAAGAACCCTCTGACTTCTTTTTCAGTACGAGGAGCAGGCATCTTTTGTATTGCTTTTACCTTAGAAAGATCTACTTCAATACCCTTATTGCTGACGATAAATCCTAAGAGCTTACTAGACCTTACTCCAAATGTGCATTTATTTGGGTTCAACCTCAACTTTTACTTCTTTAGTCTCTCAAAGAGTTTTTGTAGATGGTCAAGATGCTCTTCTTCTGTTTAAGATCTAGCTATCATGTCATCCATATAGACTTCTATTTTGTGATGTATCATGTCGTGAAATAGAGCTACCATGGCACGCTGATAGGTTGCTCCAACATTTTTCAGTCCGAATGGCATCACCTTGTAGCAGAAAGTGCCCCACTATGTGACAAATGTTGTTTTCTCCATGTCCTCAGGCGCCGTTTTGATTTGGTTGTAACCTGAGAAACCGTCCATGAAGGAAAACACTTTATGTTGTGCAGTATTGTCAACTAGGATGTCAATGTGGGGAAGTGGGAAATCATCCTCAGAGCTTGCCCTATTTAAATCTATGTAGTCCACGCACATTCGTACCTTTCCGTACTTCTTGGGCACGGGAACAACATTGGCAACCCATTGCAGATAGAAGGTGACGACCAAGAATCCAACATTGAATTGTTTCATGAATTCTGATTTAATCTTCTCTGACATATCTGGTCGCATTCGATGGACCTTTTGTTTTACTGGTGGGCAATCCTCTTTTGTAGGTAGACGATGCACCACAATATCTGCATCAAGTCCTGGTATGTCTTCATACGACCAGGCAAAGACCTCAACATACTCGTGTAGCAACTGAATCAGACGTTCCTTGACACTTGGTTCCAGATTGGCACCCACCTTGACCTCTCTTTTGTCTTCTTCGGTACCCAGGTTGATTGTGTCCACGAGTTCCTCGTGAGGCTGAATGGTTCTCTCTTCTTGCAGTAGTAATCTGGAAAGTTCCCCTAGTACTTCACAATCTTCCTCACCTTCGTATTAGACTTGGTAGATTAGATTTTCAGATTCACAAAAAGCCATAGCAGAACGGTTATCCATGGGATCCCAAATGGATGTAGACCTACATTGTGAGTGTGAGTGTGTGTAAGGGTATATCTATCTTTGAAAGAAACATGTAAAAAAAAATACAATGAGTGCAAAGTTTGTATGCAAAACGTCCATGATTCATTGATGTCATATGTAAATGAGATAATAACCCTTACAAATGGACCATTGTGCCTCGGGTAAAACACAAGGTTTTTAGAGTTTGGATTGTTTTAATATTACAGATCCAACAAAATTTAAAGACAAATTATTGTGGGATAAAAGTGATCGGGACAAAGTCTCTAGCCTCCCAATTGCTGAGCCCTCCACTGATAATTGGGAAGATCGAATCTTCCAGGTTGCAACCATCTTCATCATCCTCTACCGCGTTGACTTCACGGTTGCTGATCTTCAGGGGTGGTCCTCCAGCACGAGCGCGGCGTATAGTCTTCTGAGCATTTGAAGTGAAACCCAGGCCAAATTTGTCAGACTTGTATGGGATATCTGGGAGTTGCCCCCAGATAGTGCACCCACCTTCTTCTATCACTGCCTTTGCATCCTTCAAAGATGACATTCTGAGTGGAGGCCTTGTGATTTTGGGAATAGCCCTGGTTACTGCCACATCTTGCGGGACTTCCTCAAAGTGTTGGAATGGAGTTTCAATAAATTCACCGTCTAATTTTACATATCTGAAAGAATTGAGATGGCTGATCATATACTCTTCTTCTCCATGAACAATGATAATCTTCCCTTGGATTGGAAGCCTCAGCATTTGGTGCAACATAGAAGTGACATCGCTAGCATTGTGAATCCACGGTCTGCATAGCAAGCAGGAATATGAAGGACAAATATCCATTACATAAAAAGTTGAATAAAATGTTTGGGTTCCAACCTTTATGGGGATATCCACTTCCCCATGCACCATCCTTTTTGAGCCGCCAAAGGCCCTCACTACTATGTTACTTGATTTCAATGTTAAACCCTCTCAATCAAGCCTATCAAGAGCCTTTTTAGGAAATACATTCAGAGATGAGCCAGTGTCCACCAAAACATGATCCAAGGTTATGCCCCTACATTCAACTGAGACGTGCAATGCCTCATTATGCTTCCTTCCTCTTGGAGTTAATCCACATCCAAAAAACCTAGACCATTATCTGCAGTCAAGCTGGCTACGCAGTCTTGGAACTGATCGACAGATGTTTCTTGGGGTACATGAGCAGTTTTCAGGAATTTTACCAAGGCTTTTGTATACGCCTCGGGACATAGTAGTAAAGCCGACATGGAAATTTTGGATGGAGTTTGCCCTAGCTGCTTGACTATGTTATAGTCGCTTCTCTTTATAATCTTCAGAATTTCTTCCATCTCCTTTTTAGAGGCCTCAGGGATAGATACTGTTTGCGCCTTCATTCAGACAGGCTCAACTAGAATGCCTTTGCCCCGAGCCTCGGTCGACTCGGTGGTAGGAGTGTCAGCAGGTGTAACTATAGGAATTGTAGTAGTAGTAGTAGTAGTGTGAGTAGGGGTAATCAAAGGGATTTTAGTAGTAATAGTGTTAGCAGGAACATGAACAGGGATGATTACAGCATACCATTCAATCAGCAATTACCAAACACCTCATAGGTTGGGATAATACTCGATCTACCAGGCCTTCGCAGACACATTCTCCTGTAGATACAGGGGAAGAAAAGCCCTGATGCAAAGCCATCGTCATATCCTCAGCACGCGTCCCAGTAACATTCACTCCCCACAGAGTAAGAAAAAGACCAGTAATGTTAACTCTCCCCAGCTGAGGCTCACAACCGCGAATGAGTCGGCAATATTCTCCCCAAGAAGAGTTTATCTACCATCAGCACTAGACAATTATCCCCAGCGGACTCTGGAAAATCTTCCCCAGTGGAGTTTGGAGAATCATCCCCAGTAGACTCAGGAAGATCGTCCCCAGTAGAGTCTAAAAGGTTATCCCCAGGGAAGCCGCAACTGAAAGATCATCCCCAACGGAGTTCTTTCCTTTCACAAAACAGGAGTTCAATCCCCAACAAGGTTCATTATCACTAGCAATGGTAATTCATCCCCAGCTGAATTTATCAGCGGAATCCTCCGATAGAGCATCTCTTCCCCACAGAGTAATCTCCTTATCAGCTTATTACCCAACGAAGTTATCCTCTTCTGCAGGTTTATTCTCACAATTATCTTTATTCACTATCCCCAGTGGAAATGAAGAATTCAACTTTTTTCTCCAGCAGCTATTCGGGTTGTCTTGTTCTGAGAATATTGTTGACTCATTCGCGATTGTGAGCCTCAGCTGGGGAGAGTTAACATTACTGGTCTTTTTCTTACTCTGCGGGGTGTGAATGTTATTGGGACGCGTGCTAAGGATATGACGATGGCTTTGCAGGCTGGCATAAGCGGACTCTGGAAAATCTTCCCCAATGGAGCTTGGAGAATCATCCCAAGTAGACTCTGGAAGATCGTCCCCAGTAGAGTCTAAAAGGTTATCCCCAGGGATGCCGCAACTGAAAGATCATCCCCAGCGGAGTTCTTTCCTTTCACAAAATAGGAGTTCAATCCCCAACAAGGTTCATTATCACCAGCAATGGTAATTCATCCCCAGCTGAATTTATCAGCAGAATCCCCCGGCATAGCATCTCTTCCCCATAGAGTAATCTCCTTATCAGTTTATTCCCCAGTGAAGTTATCCTCTTCTGTAGGTTTATTCTCACAATTATCTTCATTCACTATCCCCAGCGGAAACGAAGAATTCAACTTTTTTCTCCAGCAGCTATCCGGGATTTATTTTCCCTAGCTAAAAACATCACATTTCCATACGCCATGACATGAATATACGCATCATACAAACACAATCTCATTTATTTTGAGAACATCATTGCCTGATACATATCATGCATTACATACCACTAACCTTTACCTTTCAGGAAGAATACGATTAAATTCTCACAAAGTTCAAGCTATGAAGCTTTTACCTCAGTTGAATTACAGATGAGTTCCTAAATCTCAGCAGAGATGTTTCCTCAGTTGAATTACGGACGAGGTCCTAAATCTCAGCAAAAATGTTTCCTCAGTTGAATTACGGATGAGTTCCTAAATCTTGACAGAGATGTTTCCTCAGTTGAATTACGGACGAGTTCCTAAATCTCAGCAGAGATGTTTCTTTAGTTGAATTACGAGCGAGTTCCTAAATCTTGACAGAGATGTTTCCTCAGTTAAATTACGATCGAAGTTTCTAAATATCAGCAGAGATGATTCCTCCGTTGAGTACGGACGATCGAAGTTCCTAAATATCAGCAGAGATGATTCCTCCGTTGAGTACAGACGATCGAAGTTCCTAAATATCAGCAGAGATGATTCCTACGTTGAGTACGGACGATCGAAGTTCCTAAATATTAGCAAATATGTTTCCTCAGTTGAGTACGGACGATCGAAGTTCCTAATTATCAGCAGAGATGATTCCTCAGTTGAGTACGGACGATCGAGGTTCCTAAATATCAACAGAGATGATTCCTCAGTTGAGTACGAACGATCGAAGTTCCTAAATATCAACAGAGATGATTCCTCAGTTGAGTACGGACGATCGAAGTTCCTAAATATCAACAGAGATGACTCACCAGGAGAATAACGGACGCCGAAGCTCCTAAATTTCTACTTCTCTCAACAAAGATTAGACTTCCCCAACGGAATCTTCCTCAACAACGGGTATACAAGTTCTCGCTAAGGAATCTCTTATGAGATCGACACTCTTTCAGATGGTATCTTTAAGCCCATCCCCTCGTCAGCAATTTCCAAATGGCATATGTAATCCCATTCCCGATATCGCAAGACGAACGCCACTTCACGCGAGTGCAAATTTCTGGGCACTCTAGTGTTCAATCCTCTTCCACCTTCGGACCACGAAAGGCATGAAATCCAATCTATATCCCCAGGTTTAAGAAGATTGAACAGGGGAAGCTGTTGTACCCTAAAATTTTCCCTCCCATATTTCTTAAAACATTTCAAGAAAGATCCTCAAGTTGCTCAAGGTAGTCCAAGGGTTGGCCAGACAAGCTCTCTCCTAAGACAGTCTACCCCAAACTAGGGTTTCATATTGCATCAAGATCCTTGAGTCCAAGTGACCCCAAGTTCTCACCAATGTCCTAATATGTTCTCAAGATCATCCATGTCAAGTTTCAAGCCTTGTAGAGGAAGTTTGCTCAGTCAATTGCTCAAAAGTCCAAAAATCGACTGTGCTAGGGCAAAAGTCAACTGTGACCTACATATAGTCAAACTTCAAGATTGTTTGTCAACATCCTCATTTTTAAGTATACTTCATCATTTGATCAAGGTTTAATCATGATTCATCAAGGACTGCTCATAATTCATCAAGACTCAAAAGTTGCTAAATTAGGGTTTTGCAGGAAAAATCAACTCAACTTTGACCAAGCATAACTTTCTCATACTTTATGAGAAATGACCCATCCAAAGCTCATTTTAAAGAGGATGCAATTCCCTACAAGACATCTACATCTCCCACGTTCAAAATATGCACTCACAAGAAGTTATGATTGAGTATAGGTTGTTTTAGAGATCGCCCTCTTGTCTAAAAGATCATAAGTTGCCTAGAAATGGTTGCCTCAGATATTATTGCCTCGGATAAATGATCTAAGAAATTAGGGTTACCACTAAGATATCCTAACATTGATTTATTGACCGTATTTCCCTCTTTCGAATTGACCCTCAAACTCCAACGACGGGGCTACCTACTCACTAATAGTGGAATAATATTGTCTAAAGGAAACGAATACAGAACGATTCTTTTTTCGAGTAGGTAGATTAGTTCTTAAGTACTCACTCAATCAAAACAAATTTTTTCACACTTACACTCCTTTACAAACAAAGTTTTCAAAAACACTTCATTACACTCTTGAAGATAGAAGCAAGAGTTAAATCGAAGTTAAAACAAAATCTTTTCAAAATCCACAAACACAAAGAAAACAATTTTGAAAATGATGAGTAAGTACTTAAGAGCCCGTAGATAACTACGGATAGAAAGGGTGCTAATACCTTCCCTTTCTATAATCTACCCCCCGTACTCAGAAATATCTCCAAAAAGGAATTTTTATGTGCTTTTTTCTTTTCCTTGTTGGATAAAATAAAATTCGGCGGTGACTCTTACTTAACGTGACATTTTGCAAACACAAACGCAAAACGCAAACCAGCATTTCAAAATAGTCTGGTTCTGGCCACCGTATCACAGAACTGGTGACTCTGCTGGGGAAGATAAGTGGGGTATACCTTAGGATTAATTCATATTGTTTTCA
Organism: Vicia faba; assembly: GCA_948472305.1. Classification (NCBI taxonomy): domain Eukaryota; kingdom Viridiplantae; phylum Streptophyta; class Magnoliopsida; order Fabales; family Fabaceae; genus Vicia; species Vicia faba. The sequence goes on from CATIWC010001013.1 coordinate 76,979, forward strand.
ATTGTTTGATCTGTTTGCTTTATCTTTGTGGGTTTGAATCAGAGTTACTATAGATCCTAACCCGGATCTGGGGATACCTTTTAGGTAAGTAGCAATAGACTGTGAGGGAACTATACAGCATAGACCGATACGGTTGAAGCAGTAGCTACGTTGGTGTGACGCATTAGTTGGTACCGATATCCCTTGTGGAGGAACAAGGAGAGTATGGGGCTGCTAATGGGTCATTAAGCATCAACTGACCTTAGAACCTATAATTGACCAACTTGGCCATAGAAAAGTAGTAGAATGCTACACTCATTGAGACCATACTCTCGCGATGATTCCGACCGCAAGAAAAGGTTTCTAAACTGGAATTATGACCGATCGAGGATGGTCAGTGATATTGAGAACCTCTAAGAACCCGGTTACTATTACTAGGACAGATTGAACCAACTAAACTGAAAGAGGGTAATACCTAAACTCCATGCCAGCCTGAAATTTAAGGGCTATTGTGTGACTTGTGTGCTTTCAACTTGAACTACTTGCACATGTTTGTTATCTAACAACATGAGTTCTTTGCAGGTTTTGTTTACAGTCCTTATCCAATAACTTGGATTTCTTTCCGAGTTTACTTGTTTGCATCACCTCACATTTTTGCTTAAACACATAGCATACATATCATAACATCATGCCTTAAAATTTCCTTAACCATTTCAAGGATCTCAAGGGTTTGTGATGCAGGTTATGGTAAATCAAACATCCAGCAAGGGGCAAAGGGGATTTATTTTCCTCTAGCCAATGTCGTCTAGATATCAAAACACGATAACTTGAGTCGGGGGCTATGACCCACTCGATATGGTGAGCTTGACTCTTGAAGAAGACCTCTTGATGACATGAAGTTTCTTCAATCAAAGCTGCAAAATACAAATTCTAACAGTTTCTTGCTTACCCCGCGAGATCCTTGAAAACATTGCATACAAATCATACATATCATTGCATAATAGGTCACCCAGTACAGGTCTCTTATGTTCTCACTGTTTATTTCAGCAATGGCTCTCCAACAAGACAACCAAGATCTTAAAACCTAAGAAACTGAGTTCAGAGAAATATTCCTAAACCTATCCAAGGGACAAGAATGAGATGAGACCAAACGGGTTATTTAGAGGACATCTCAAGCTTCCTAAAAAGTTCAAGAACACCTCCAAAGAGTCAAAATTGAGGAAGTTATGCATTGTTGAAGTTGACCTTTTTTGCAAAATTTGCCAAAAGTCTACTATGCCCAAAACTTCAAATTTTGCCAAATGGGCCCATTCTTTTTCACTTGTTTTGAGTTGGAAACATAGCCCACGTGCTCTAGCCCTTTCCACTTGTCCATATCAAATTTTTATTAATTATTTTGATTTTTATTTGAATTAATTTGATTTAAATCAAAATAAATCAAATAAAAATCCAAAACATTGATAACCAAGGATTTTGTGATCATTTCAGGTCTTATTACACAACTAGGATCAATCAAACTCGTATCAAGGCATATGTGTACAAAGAGATTGGATTTGGACCAATTTTGGAAAGCTTTAAAGAAGAATCAAATCAAATATCAAAGGCATTGAAGAAGGAAGATTTGGACAGAATAATCAACCCTAATGCATTGTGTGATACATAAGGAGGGCGTGCAGATCAAAAGCAAGGTTGGAAGGAGGCGCTAGAGAGAAAATAAAATCTGAAAAATACCAAGAAAAGTGTCAGTTTGAAATCATCACTAGAGGCAATTTCAAGACTCTTTGATGATCCCAATCACTTCCAGGGAGTCTCCACAACCTAAAGCAATCGAAACCAAGCGTTTTCAAGCCCTCCCACGCATTGTAAGTCCATAACGGTATCACCATCTTCTTGAATTTGAATAGCCTTATTCTTGCATCCATAGTGTAAATTAATGGCATATTCTTAACCTATGAAGCATTTGCAAACTTTTGGAATTACTCAATTTCATTTATATGGCCTGTGTTGTAACTCACCATTGTTAGGTTTTCAAGCTTGGTTTTAGGGCTTTCAATTTCAGGGACAATTGGCCTTGGTAATGGGTACAGTTGTGATCAGGATAGTAAGACGAACTCAACCACGACGTTGGTTTCCATTTATGTGGCTTGTAGAGGATTTTGGAAGGACCCCTTCTTGTAGCGACGAACTAAATGTCCGTAGGTAAAAGTATTTTACTTTTACCCACACAGAGAGGAAGGGGATGACTGTGTGTCACTCCCCCATAGGCTTATTCAAATCTGGCGCATTTTTTGTTACATTATCCGCTAACTTTTTTTCTTCTTATATTATAATTATTTCTTGGCATATGTACAAAAACAACCAACAGACCAGCTGGTTACAAGCCATTGGAAATTGCCTCTAGGACCTGGGTTTGAGAACTTTTTTGGTTCGCCGGGATGCCCTTATTTTTGCTTAGGTGTGTCGACCTAGCGGGTCTTTGTTCATGCGCAGTATTTCCTGACCATGTCCACGCTCTTAGAGTGTAGGGATTTGTCACTGTCGATAGTGTGGTGTTGCCATACTACCAGAAGATGTTCGTTTGATCATGCAAGATTCATTGCGGGAATCCATGTCCAATGCCCCAAGTGATTCAAATGGAGATTTTCCCCTGGCTATTTGACATTTTTGAGAGATTCCTTGAATCTTGACTTGACTGTCCCAGATGATGGACAATGATCATGCCGTGCCCCTTGGTTGGAAGTGTTTTTCCACTTGAGGTGATCCTTTTTATTGAGAAGGTTTTTTTTCACCAGGTGTTCTTCGTGCGAATTTCTCTGCTGTTGAACAAATAGTCATATGCAAACAATGTTATTTTAAGAATGCAAAGCTTATGTCTGTTTTGAAGTTCTTTGAAAATGCAGTTTTCAAGAAAACAAGCGAATTTTTGTAAAATGTAATGTCAACTCAGGATTTACAGCAAGCTCTATAGAAGTCAGGATACCTTTTGTAACAATATTCTTTCAAACTAACCCATGCCTCAGCTAGGACTTTTAAGGGTTATAACGTGGTCTAGTTCACGGTTCAAGAAACAAAGAATAAAGGCTCAAAATGTATTTGTACCCACCTGTTCTTCGTGATGTTCTTCGATCCTAAACTCAGCTAATCGTGCATTAGATCCCGTTTGAGTCCTTGCTCTGATATTCCAACGATGGTTCGGATACTGACAATTTATTTTGAACAGGCAGTCATTTTGTTGAGAGTTTGTAGGACCTCTTTCTTTTTATTTCGTTATCCCTGTCTTTTGCCTGAACTATTTCTTTTTGTGATTACAGTCAGCGGGATGCCCCAAATTTCCTAAGTTTCCTTCATAGGTTTTGACTTAATGGGCTTTTATTTTTGAGAGATAATGACTGCCTGTCCTTACGATTATACAGAACCATCACCGTCTTTTGTTTTGGAAGGACTTCTTTGATACCATTCATTGTGCACCCGAATTAACTAAGAGAACTACCCTGCCCCAGGTTATAATTAAGGGTTTTAATTTGTGAAAATAAAAACTCCAACTTCTTTGGCTCAAAGGGGTTGACGAGGGGTTATCTTTCTTATAACTCCACTATTTACGATTTGAAACAATGCCTGTACATCGTCAGCGGGGTCTGTTCAAAAGCATACTGTAGAGATTTTGGTATCATTTTCGTCATCCTCCCTCTAAAGGTTTAGAGTTTTTTAATTGAGAGTTAAACATCACCAAAAAGGAAATCATTTTAAATATAGTGAATACAAATGGATTGATTCAAAACAGACATATGCAATGCATTGATAAAGTAACAAAGTTTGACATGAATAAATGTTTGAACAATCAAAAGAAAATTACAAATCTAATGAACAAAAAGTCTTCTCGTCTGGTCTTGTCACTTCAGAGGACGTGCCATGGAGGGATGGTAGAAGAACACATCCTGACCATCTTGTGTGAATTCCAATGCTCCTTCATCAATCAGGTTTTAAATTTTGTACTTCAACTTCCAACAGACGTCAATATCATGCCCCGGGCTGTTAGAATGGTATGCACACCTTGCATCAGGATTGTATTTAGGTGAAGAAGTCTTGGGATTCGGATGAGGCCCTAACAACGTCACCAGATTCAGTCTCAATAGATGTTGTAAAGATTGAGACATCGGCATGTTGAGCTTGGTAAACTTCCTCTGATTAACCCGTTGTTTATGGCACAATTATTATTGGACCCGTGAGGTAGTAGCAACTTGGAGAGGTCCATTCTTAACCATACCAGACCCTTGTCTTCTTGAAGGATGATTAATGACTTGGTCCTTGGCCTTGACTATTTGCTTCATACTGTTGTATCTGTCTTGATGAAGCTGGTTGATAATGGTTCTCAACTCTTCTTGTTCCCGAGCTAAGCCTTGGATAAGAGCCATATGCCCCAGCATTTGGGTTCTTATTGCATCTACCTCAGCTTGCAGTTGTTTCATCCGTTCGTCCTTATTGTCTTCAGGAATTTTCTTGACCAAATTCCCAACGAGGAGCACTTTCAACTCTTCCTGCCCCTTGGATAGGTTTAGGAATATTTCTCTGAACTGAGTTTCTTGAGTTTGAAGATCTTGGTTGTCTTGTTGGAGAGCCATTGCTGAAATAAACAGCAAGAACATAAGAGACATGTACTAAGAGACCTGTTATGCAATGATATGTATGCAATGTTTTCAAGGATCTCGAGGGGTAAGCAAGAAACTATTAGAATTTGTATTTTGTAGCTTTGATTGAAGAAACTTCATGTCATCAAGAGTCCTTAGGATTAGTTCATATTGTACCTTAGGATTAGTTCATATTGTTTTCAATTGTTTGATCTGTTTGCTTTATCTTTGTGGGTTTGAATTGGAGTTACTATAGATCCTAACCCGGATCTGGGGATACCTTTTAGGTAAGTAGCAATATACTTTGAGGGAACTGTACAACGTAGACTGATACGGTTGAAGCAGTAGCTACGTTGGTGTGACGCATTAGTTGGTACCGATATCCCTTGTGGAGGAACAAGGAGAGTATGGGGCTGCTAATGGGTCATTAAGCACCAACTGACCTTAGAACCTATAATTGACCAACTTGGCCATAGAAAAGTAGCAGAATGCTACACTTATTGAGACCATACTCTCGTGATGATTCTGGCTGCAAGAAAAGGATACTAAACTGGAATTATGACCGATCGAGGATGGTCAGTGATATTGAGAACCTCTAAGAACCCGGTTACTATTACTAGAACAAGTTGAACCAACTAAACTGAAAGAGGGTAATACCTAAACTCCATGCCAGCCTAAAATTTAAGGGCTATTGTGTGACTTGTGTGCTTTCAACTTGAACTACTTGAACATGTTTGTTATCTAACAACATGAGTTCTTTGCAGGTTTTGTTTAGAGTCCTTATCCAATAACTTGGATTTCTTGCCGAGTTTACTTTTTTGCATCACCTCGCATTTTTTCTTAAACACATAACATACATATCATAACATCATGCCTTAACATTTCCTTAACCATTTCAAGGATCTCAAGGGTTTGTGATGCAGGTTATGGTAAATCAAACGTCCAGCAAGGGGCAAAGGGGATTTATTTTCCTCTAGCCAATGTCGTCTAGAGATCAAAATACGATAACTTGAGTCGGGGGCTATGACCCGCTCGATATGGTGAGCTTGACTCTTGAAGAAGGACTCTTGATGACATGAAGTTTCTTCAATCAAAGTTGCAAAATACAAATTCTAACAGTTTCTTGCTTACCCCGCGAGATCCTTGAAAACATTGCATACATATCATACATATCATTGCATAACATGTCTCTCTGTACTAGTCTCTTATGTTCTCGCTGTTTATTTCAGCAATGGCTCTCCAACAAGACAACCAAGATCTTCAAACTCAAGAAACTCAGTTCAGAGAAATATTCCTAAACCTATCCAAGGGGCAGGAATGAGATGAGACCAAAAGGGTTGTTTAGAGGACATCTTAAGCTTCCTAAAAAGTTCAAGAACACCTCCAAAGAGTCAAAATTGAGGAAGTTATGCATTGTTGAAGTTGACATTTTTTGCAAAATTTTCCAAAAGTCAACTATGCCCAAAACTTCAAATTTTGCCAAATGGCCCCATTCTTTTTCACTTGTTTTGAGTTGGCAACATAGCCCACGTGCTCTAGCCCTTGCCACTTGTCCATATCATATTTTTATTAATTATTTTGATTTTTATTTGAATTAATTTGATTTAAATCAAAATAAATCAAATAAAAATCCAAAACATTGATAACCAATGATTTTGTGATTATTTCAGGTCTTATTACACATCTAGGATCAATCAAACTCGTATCAAGGCATATGTGTACAAAGAGATTGGATTTGGACAAATTTTGGAAAGCTTTAAAGAAGAATCAAATCAAATATCAAAGTCATTGAAGAAGGAAGATTTGGACAGAATAATCAACCCTAATGCATTGTGTGATACATAAGGAGGGCGTGCAGATCAAAATCAAGGTTGGAAGGAGGCGCTAGAGAGAAAACAAAATCTGAAAAATACCAAGAAAAGTTTGAGTTTGAAATCATCATTAGAGGCAGTTTCAAGACTCTTTGACGATCCCAATCACTTCCAAGGAGTCTCCACAACCTAAAGCAATCGAAACCAAGCGTTTTCAAGCCCTCCCACACACTGTAAGTCCGTAACGGTATCACCATCTTCTTGAATTCGAATAGCCTTATTCTTGCATCCCTAGTGTAAATTAATGGCATATTCTTAACCTATGAAGCATTTGCAAACTTTTGGCATTACTCAATTTCATTTATATGACCTGTGCTGTAACTCACCATTGTTAGGTTTTCAAGCTTGGTTTTAGGGCTTTCAATTTCATGGACAATTGGCCTTGGTAATGGGTACGGATGTGATCAGGAGAGTGAGACGAACTCAACCACAACGTTGGTTTCCATTTATGTGGCTTGTAGAGGATTTTGGAAGGACCCCTGCTTGTAGCGACAGACAAAATGTCCGTAGGTAAAAGTATTTTACTTTTACCCACAGAGAGAGGAAGAGGACGATTGCGTGTCACTCCCCCACAGGCTTATTCAAATCTGGCGTGTTTTTTGTTACATTATAAACTAACTTTTTTTTCTTATATTATAATTATTTCTTGGCATATGTACAAAAACAACCAACAACCCAGCTGGTTACAAGCCATTGGAAATTGCCTCCAGGACCTGGGTTCGAGAACTTTTTTGGTTCACCGGGATGCCCTTATTTTTGCCTAGGTGTGTCGACCTAGAGGGTCTTTGTTCATACGCAGTATTTCCTGACCATGTCCACGCTCTCAGAGTGTAGGGAGTTGTCACTGTCAGTAGTGTGGTGTTGCCATACTACCAGAAGATGTTCGTTTGATCATGCAAGATTCGTTGCGGGAATCCATGTCCAATGCCCCAAGTGATTCAGATGGAGATTTGCCCCTGGCTATTTGGCATTTTTGAGAGATTCCTTGAATCTTGACTTGACTGTTCCAGATGATGGACAATGATCATGCCGTGCCCCTTGGTTGGAAGTTTTTTTCCACTTGAGGTGATCCTTTTTATTGAGAAGGTTTTTGTTCACCAGGTGTTCGTCGTGCGAATTTCTCTGTTGTTGAACAAATAGTCATATTCAAACAATGTTATTTTAAGAATGCAAAGCTTATGTCTGTTTTGATGTTACCAGCTGATTCAAACCCAGGTCATATCTCCATCTGGATCACTTAGGGCATTGGACATGGATTCCCGCAACGAATCTTGCATGATCAAACAAACATCTTCTGGTAGTATGGCAACACCACACTACCGACAGTGATAACTCCCTACACTCTGAGAGCGTGGACATGGTTAGGAAATACTGCGTTTGAACAAAGACCCGCTAGGTCGACACACCTAGGCAAAAATAAGGGCATCCCGGCGAACCAAAAAAGTTCGGGCAAAAATTAGGGATAAAAATAAAAAAGATTTGTACACCCGGCAAGTCGAAAACCTGAAGAGGCGGGAGAAATCTCGAGAGAGAATACTCTGTAGCTTCGAGTTATCTTACTTGTTCCTGCAATATTACTTTGTCAGGGCCATCCTTCTCAAGAATTGAGTCTTCATCAGCCAACCAATCTTGCTTGACACCGTGATAGTAGACGTCGCCCCCATAATTCCATGGGACAGTTTTATCTGATGAATACGAGATTGGACCTAGCATAGTAATTATTAGTGGAGATATTTTAGGAACTGATGTAATCCTAACGGGTCTTTTGGTGGAGACCCCGAAAGGATTGGCAGAAATGGTTACTATTGAAACATTTTTGTAAGAAACAGTTGGAACAAGAGTCTTTTCAAACAAAATCTCTTTGTCATCCATTAGGCATTGAATACATGCTTTCAATAAATGACAACTAGTTGGTAGGGATAAACAGAAATGGCAACCCTCATCACAGCTTGGAAATAAACTGCCCTTCAATAGGTTCTTCTTGACGGTCAGAAGAGGAGTAACAAGTTCATTAACAGTAGAAACAAACATATCATCTTCAACAGCGTTGACACCGCGGCCATGCTTGGGCATATGAGAGGTGATAACATTTGGGATTTCATGAGCATCAAACTCAATTTCTTTTGCTTCAAGAAGGTCTTGCACCTTGTTTTTAAAAGCCCAAAAGTTGTTGGTATCATGGCCCAGACTTTCTGAATGGTATGCACAATGAGAATTAGGATGATAATGGGGAGATATTGTGTTAGGATTCTTTGGAGCTTCTTTCAAAGTTACCAGATTGGGTCTTAACAAATGTGGCAGTACTTGAGATAGTGTCATATTAATCTGGGTAAATTGTGTTACTGGTATTTCTGTTCTAGGTTGGTTGTTTCTTTGCTGATCAGGCGCAGGTTTAGGAATCATAACAGCCCCTACCATTGAACGACGTTCGACCCTATCTTGATTTCTCTGAGGATAAACAACAACCACTTATTTATTTCCAATAAATGGCTTCCTTATATCAGTAGAGGATGTATCTTTTTGAATCTTTCCACTCTTTATCCCGACTTCTATCCTCTCTCCGTATAAAATCAGTTTAGTAAAACCTGTCGATGAACTCCCAATTAGGTGATTGAAGAAGGGACCAGACAAGGTGCCCAAAAACATGTCTACTACTTCTCTTTCAGATAGAGGATGTTGAACTCTTCCAACCAAGTCTCTCCATTTTTGTGCATCGTCTTTGAAACCTTCATTTGAAATCATGGCCATACTCTAGAGTTGAGTACGGGTAGGCGCAAGATCAACATTGTATTGCTATTGTTTGTAAAAGGCTACAGCAAGATCTTCCCAGTTATGAACATTGGCTCTTTCTAACTGATAAAACCAATCAAGTTGAGTTCCAGACAGACTGTCTTGGAAGAAGTGTACCTATAAGTCTTTGTCAGCAGTATGGGGATGGATTTTCCTCACATAGGACTGGAGATGCATTTTAGGGCATGAAACTCCGTCATATTTGGAGAACACAGGTGCTTTGAGTTTTGGAGGAATGAAAGTCCCCGATACTAGACCCAATTCCTCAAAGTCCAATCCAGGCACTTTTTGGATTTCCATTACGCTCAATCACTCTTCAAGATGTTTATACTTGTCATCAGCTGGAGGGTATTGTTCTTCAGAATAGTCTTCTTCTTCCTCTGCCTCTTCTGATTCTGACTAGACAACTGTTTCCCTGCCTTTCCCATCTTGGTTGTCTTTCTCACTGGATGTTGTTGCAAAGTCCAAGGCTCTTCTTGTCTGCCCTTGAAACCTTCTTCCCATGTTTAGAACTCCAACTATCTTCTTTATCTTCTTTTTCTTCTCCTCAGCCAGCAAAGTCTTCAACTCTTTTTGTCCTTTGGCTAGGGTCAAGAACAACTGTTGAAACTGTGCATTCTGAGCTTGGAGGTCCTTCACCGTTTGCTTGAGATCCATCTTACTGAAAGAAATAGTAGAGAGATGAGGAGACTTATTGCAAGAAACCTGCTTATGTTATGATGAATGATAAATGCATATGCAAATGTTTAAACGGATTTTAATATTCAAATTTGTTTTAGACAAAAAGGAAACACACGTCATATTAATAGATTAAAGCTTGAGTACATCAATGCCTTCTTGGGCAAAATAATACAAAAATTCTAAGATAAAAAGGTAGTACGCATCCTCTTTGGTGCAATGTGAGCATTCAGAGTCTGCTCCTCATGAAGTAGCCTAGTGAGTTCCAAAACCTTCTTCTCAATTGCATAGAATTGGCTTCGAAAGTATCTCGCTCTCCCTTGAGTTGTATACAATCTCTTTGTAGGTCTTCAAGAGAGGTGGGCATATCAGGATGTAGGATAGTGTATGGAACATCTCCCTCCATGACAGGCTCAATGATTACCAGGAGAATGGAGGTGTAAGGCATCACAAGACTCTGGGAACGAGTTCGTACCAATTTGAGGTAAGGCTCAAGAGGGATGGAATTTTTATGCCCCAAAGTCTTGCTATCTACCTTGTTTAACATCCTCCAAGCTCGGATAAATCTCTGGCGAAGACCTTGATCGTCATTCTCGTAGTCAAATACCAAACCTTGAATCAGCATCTCGTACGGGCCATCTCTTCGGGCATAACCAAACTGTCTTAAGGCTAAGAAGGGGTTGTAGGTGATACCTCCCCTAATTCCAAGTAAAGGGACATTAGGAAATTCTCCATAACGGTCAACAATAGTAACATTCTCTATGGATCGGGAGCACCAATGAATGTCTGAATGTTTGAGCATCATCAACCTTTGTGACCACCTTGAGCCTTGATCATTCGTCAATACAGATTATGGAAGATGTGAAATAAACCATCTTACCAAGAGATGAGTGCAACACATAAGGACACCTCTTTTCCTCATTGTGCGAGTGTGAAAAGAGTGTAGGATATCCCCTAGCAATGTAGGCACCGGGTTGCGGGATATGAAGATTTTGACGGTGTTCACATCTATGAGTTGGCCAGGATTTGGAAACAAAACCATCCCATAGATGACGAGAGCCACAATTTCCTAAAATGCTTGCAAATCCAAGGAATTCCAACAGTTTTGGGCTTTCTCAAACAAGAACTTTGCTAGGAAACCCTTGACACCACTCCTTGTTTCCCAATGAGTTATGACATCAGATGAGTGTAAGTGTTGAGCTTGAGCAATCTCTTCTGGATTTGGGTCTCTTTCTTTACCGTTGAAAGGTAGTTGATTGAGAATGAAAATTCTCAAGAGTCAGGAGAATTCTTCCAAAGTAGACACAAGTTAATAGTCAGGAAATGTGAAGCAATGGTGCAAAGGATCAAAGAACTGAAAGATCACCTTTATCATGTCCTCATATGTGTTGGAGGTGACCAAGTTGAGTAGGCGACCATGTCTCTCGGTGAATGGAGAGTTTTCAGGAATCCTTGAAGCTAGCTCCTAAAGTCATGGAGGGATCCTTACAAGGTTGACTTGAATAGTTTTCCTGCAAAGAGAATCCATATCCTACAAAACAAGAACAAAGATGAATCCCAAAATCCTTGAAATGGTTAGTGAATGTGTATGATGTTCATGATGTTATGTACAAGTATGTATATACAAACAAAACAAACAAGTTCCTAAGTTTAGGCTTGCATGGAGTTTTATAGGTAAGTACCCTCTTGAAGTTTAGTTGGCTCAAACCTGTCCTAGTAATAGTAAACAGGTTCTAAGGAGCTCAATATCACCGGTTTGTTTTTTTTGTCATTGTTTCAGCACAAGCCTCTTTAATGGCGACCGAAATATCCCAAGAAACCAAACCTCAATGAGTGTAGTATCGAGTATCTACCAACTTCAGACTGTACCAAAGCCGGTCATCTCACTACATCCTAAAGGCCAAATTGGTCAAGTAAAGGTTCTAGAAGTTCATTAGTGCTTTATGACATCACTCAGCGGCCCCGTATTCTCTTTGATTAACTCAAAGGCTATCGGTACCCACAAATATGTTGCACTAACGTAGCTATTGATTAGCCCATGTCGGTATACCCTGCACAGTTTCCACAACGTATTTCTACTTGCCTATAAGGTATTCCAAATCCGGGTAGAGGATTCAAACCCAAACAAAGAACCATAATGTAAAGCATACAAGTCAAACAATGAAAGCAAGTAAATGTGATCTAAACCCTAAGGTAACCCCAATTTTAGAATTTATCCCCAACAGAGTCGCCAGTTCTGTGATATAGTGAGAGAACTGACTTGAGGGATTTGCATTTGATCGCAAATATTGCGTTTAGCAAGAGTCGTCACCGACTTTTCTTTTATCCAAAAGGAAAGGTGAAAAAGCACATGAAAGACCTTTGTGATTGTTTCTTGAGTTCGGGGGGTTGGTTATGAAAAGGGAAGGTATTAGCACCCTCTTCGTCCATGGTTTTCCATGGCCTCTTAGTTACTTGTTAGATCACTTTCTTTTTTGTTTGAAATTGTGATTGATGTGGTTTTTGAAATTATTTTGTAAAGAGGCCATTGTTTAGGAAATCTTTGTAATGATTCTTGTTTGTAAGAATGTATACAAAGATGTTTGATCTTTTGAAAATGTTTTCAATCTTGTAAGATGTTTGAAAGTGTGTGTGCTTGTTTTGAAAATAGAAAGTATGTTTGTTTTGAAATGGAGCAAGTAATTAGGAGCAATCTACCTACTCAAATGTCTTTCTTGTTCATTTTCTTTTCCTTTGACATTGTTGTTGTACCATTGATTTGGTAAGCAACCCTATCTTTGGATGTAAACGGGACGTGCGTGGGTCATCGTATAAACATGATTAGCAATGTTGCAAGGTATCTTAGCATTCTTTTTGAGGGACTAAGATCATTTGTAAGGCAACTTAGATAGCGTCATCGAGGGTCTATGATCTTGTATTTGCTTGTTTTGGCTAAGATACCTTACATGCGTAGTATGGCCATTTTGTATAAGGCAACCAAGTGGAATAACCCTAGGGGTGTTTCTGTGCAAATGTATTGTTTTCATGCTTGATTTAGTCTTGAATTAGGGTTTGCTATTTATTGATTTTAAGTCTTTCCATACAAACCCTAATTACTAGCATGTTATATAAAAGCGATAAATTGCGAAATTTAAAGTTACTACGCTATTACAAAATTTGTGGGGAGGGGGGTATACAATTTGTAAATGGGGATTGCAAGAATTTAAACCTAATTAGTCTATTACAACCATATTTAATTGGAATGAATATACAAGGAATTTAAATACAAAGTATAAAAATGAATAAATATACAAAGATGTAAAATATGAAGAAAATGATTTTTGTATGGTTTTCCTAAAAAAAAGATTTTGTCTTAACCTAATTTAAATAAAGAAAATAGTTAATTAAGTTTGAATTTATTAAGAAAAAGATTTTAAAATAAAACCCTAATTCTATTAATTAATCAAAATAAAATAAGTTTAAGAAAAGTATATATTCTTTGTTTTTTTTTTAATTTTGAAAATATTTGTAGTATTATAAAATATTTTTAGTCCTTTTTTATATTAAAATAGTGTATTTTAAATGGTGTGAAGAAAAATAAATAAACAATATAATATTAATTAAGTTTACAAAATCTACTTAATAAAATGAATGAAGTATAAAAATATTTTTATTTATGGAAAAAATAAAAATAAAAAATGTCAAAATATAAATATATCATTTTTTTGTATTTTTATGATTTTTTAATACTAGAAAAATAATTTAAGAGAATAAATAAAAAATGAAAATAAGAAAATAAAATAAAATTGGACCAGGGGTGTCAATGGGAAACAGAGAGGTTAACTAGCAAAAAAGATAAAATGAGCCAGGCCCAAAGGGCCCAACGCCTGCTAAACAAAAAAAAAGGGTCAGAAATGTGAAAAAATATGAAAATAATAATGCAAAAGGGTACCACTAAGGCTCGAACCCAGGTCCCAAAGGTTACAGGCGCGCGTTTCCACCACTGGGGTGGCTATACATCCGTTAATACTAATGAAACAATAAATATATAAGGTAAAACGTGTTCTAAAGGCTCCATCTTCAACCTCCAGCCAAACCAACTGTAACTTGCTCATTTCTCATCAAAAATGAAAACTGTAAACATGAAACTTGTAGCAAATTTTCCCACGATTCCAGAAATGTAAAGTATTAAAGCTATAGATCAAAGATAAGCAAGAATTTTAGTGGCCCTAATCTGAACCCTAAAAATTTCAGAGATTTCAGTTTCAAAATTCTCTAAGCTCAAGCAAAATTAATGGAAACTATGGACATGGTTAGCTTCAAGGCAATCATATTTACATGTTTTATTCACAAATAAACTATTGATGATGCCTGTATGAAGAGTTCCAAGTTGAGAAAACTTACCTCAAAACTGGAAATTGTGTTTGGAGTTTGAGCTTGTTTCAAGTGATGGTGATGATCAGGTTAGCTTCCTTGAGGTCCTAGGAAGCTAATGCAATGGTTTGCTTGAGTTGAGAGTAGCTAGAATGACTTGGAGAAGTCCAACTGTAATGCTCTGTTTTTGGCTATGGAAGTTGAGGAAGATGATGTTACAGTCGTGTAACAGGGATAGGGGCAAGTTATATTTGATGTATAGGAACTTTAGGAACTAAAAGGCCAAAGAACGCACGAGGGAAATAGAAGATACAAGTTCAAGGTCAGAACCCGCAAAAAAATGGAGTTTTCTGTGAAATTTCTGGCTAGAGGGATTTTGAGAGAGTTTCAGGCTTGCCAAAATCATGTGTTGTGTTGCAATTGACTTGTTACTATGTATGGAAAAGATTAGAGCACAAAACCACTCCAAGTTTCTGAGCTATAGGGTTATGGCTCTATAACTTGTTTTTTAAGAAAAGTGAAGTGACAAATCTCAAGTATTGTACAAGCATGTTCTGAGCTTCTTGAGACTTTAGACACATTGATTTTGGTTTATAAGGGTTGTGTGTGCAGAAAGAACAAGTTAGAAGCTCAAGACAGGTTGACTTTGTGATTAAAGCAACTTTTCAAGAATGGAATGGTAGCTTTCTTCCAAAAATGGCAAATTGGCTTGGACAATGCTTGGAACATTTGGATAATAGCTCAAAAGCAAGTGTAATCTTCTGATTATGGATAGATCTTGAGGTTTATAGGCCTGCAAAACAAGATTGTTCAGCATAGGTTTGAAATTGACTTCTTGTTCATCACAAAATGGCTTATAAATTAAGTGACAAAACCCTAACTTCATCTCTTCGATTCTCCTTACTCAAGAATGATCTCAAGGAGTTATTAGACATTTTGTAAATATTGAAATTTGATCTACAACCCCTATTTGAATTGATTTTGAATATTCCCCTTGGAACTATGTGAAAAAGTGCCATGAAGTTGGGTCAAAATCCTGACCAAATTAGGGTAAAATTTCACTAAGTGTTTAGTTTCATGACCACATGTTCATAAAATTATAACTTGAGATCCAAGAATTTTTGGAAGGAGTTGTGTAAAGAAAAGTTGTATATTTCATGGAGATCTACAATTTTCATGTTGGAAGTTTCTTTTGAATCATCTTGCATCATGGTGAAAATTTTGTTCAAAGTTATGAAAAACATGAAATTTCCAACACTTAGAAAAATTTATAAGTTTAGAAATTTTGACTTTTCAAAATGAAATCTTGACTTTTTGATTTATTAATGAATAAGTTTCATATTTTGACATGTTTTGATGAATTATGATCTTTGGCACTTGAATTTGACCAAAAAAAAGGTTAAAGTTTGACTTTTCAGTATACAGTTGACTTTTGGTCAGTTGACTGAAAAATTCATCTGTCAATCCAATGGAATTGCAATGTTTTGAACCATGCCATTAGGTAAAAATGATGAAATTGGACTCTTTAGATCATGCCTTAAACCAATTGACCATTTACTAGGTCAAAAATCAGAAATTGCCCATTCTCAATCAAAACCCTAATTTTGACCATTTTGCCCTTTTGGAGATTTGATCAAATTTCTTGAGGAGTTGTGGTCCAAAATTGATCAAATGATACATATTAGTTAAAAATGTTTATATGGATAAAAAATTAATAAGTTTAACTGTAAATTGGCCATAGTTGACTTTTTCCCCAATACAACTGATTTTTAGGTCAACTGCTCAATTGACTGAGCAAAAATGTGATCCAAGGCTTGAAACCTGACATGAGTAATCTTGGGGGTCCATAATGATCCATGAAAATCATATGGGGAATTGGAAGTCCAAAAATCCTTGTGCAATCTCAAACCCTAATTTTGGTCATCTGTGCATAAGGAGGTGTCTTGAGTTGATCAAACCCTAATGCAATCTCGAGCCCAAGGAGATCTTGTGAGAAAATTCTTGATAAGTGTGAGGGAAAATTTTGGGGTACAACAATACTATTCCATAATCTGGACCAATTCATAGACATGAATGCCATCAAAATATTTATCACTCACAATCCGATGCCTACTTTGCTTAGAGATGTCTTGCGTTCCCTCAACACTCTTACTATGAAGAAGAAGGGAACTCTTATGTGTTGCATACCTCTACTGTCCAGGTGGTTTATTTCTCACCTTCCCCGACCAGTGATGATGAACAAACAAGGTTTGAGGTGGTCTCAAAGGTTGATGTCGCTCACTCATACATATATCTATTGATGTTCTCGATCTCAGGCAAATGTCACTATCATTGATCATTGTGGGGAATTCCCTAATGTACCACTCCTTGGTATAAGAGGGGGCATCACTTATAACCCTTCTCTAGCTCCGCACCATTTTGGTTATGCTCTAAGTGATGGTCCTCATGATATGCCCATCCAGGGTACTATGTTCGACTATGGGAATGATCCTCAAAATTACCATCAAAGGTTTATACATGCTTGGGGCATGATCAATAAGATTGATAGCAAGACTTTGAGACAAAATAATTCTATCCCTCTAGAGCCTTACCTCAGATGGGTGCGGTCTCATGCTCAGAATCTCAAAATGCCATATCCTGTTATATTACCACTGAATCATAGAGCCTGTTGTTGAAGGGGATGTTCCTTATATTGTTCTTCATTCCAATATGCCTACTGATTTCAAAGAATTACAGAAGTCTTGCATCCAATTAAAGGAAGAAAGAGACACCTTCGAAGCTCAATTCTGTTCTAGTGAGAAGAAAGTACTAGAGCTGATGAAACTACTCCACGAAGAACAAAGTCTTAACGCATATGTCAACACAAAGAGGAAGCACCATTGGGAAACTTGAATTTATATTTTTCTATATTGTAACTCTTTTTATTGAAAACAATTGTAATTTGAGTTTATTACTAAAATTTATTTTGTTTTTCTTGCTTAAACAAATTTAAATCTCGCAACGATCCTTAAAAACATTGCATTTTGCATATCATGCATCATTACATAAAAGGTTTTCCCATACAAGTTTTCTCATCTTCTTACTGTTTATTTCTGTAAAAGATGGCTCTTGAACAAACTGTTAAAAACTCCAAGCTCAGAATGCCCAATTCCAGGAGACCCTCCTAAATCTTTCTCAAGGATAGAAAGATATGATGGCGCTCATCACTAAAAAGAAGAAGACTCAGAATCCAGTTGTTATTCTTAATATGGGAAGAAGATTCAAAGGTTATGCTAAACAAGTTCAAAATGCTAATATCACCTCTGATGAATATAACAACCAAGAGGAGGATGGTAGAAGTGTCAGGGCTAAAGGTGGAAGCATCCTTGGTTCTGGTAAGATTTTTGAGGACGAAGACTATTCTGATGAACAATATCCTCCTGCCGACGACAAATACAAGCAGCTAGAAGACCGTCTTAAGGCTATGGAAATCCAGAAAGTGCCTGGATTGGATTTTGGAGAGCTGGGTCTTATTTCGGAGGTGCTTATCCATCACAAGTTCAAAGTCCCTACTTTTTCTAAATATGATGGTGTGTCCTGTCCGAAACTTCATATGCGATCTTATGTTCAGAAGATCCAACCCCATACTGCTGATAGAAAGTTATGACTGCACTTCTTTTAGGAAAGTTTGTCTGGTACACAACTCGAGTGGTTGTATCAGCTAGAAGGAACCAACATTCGTACTTGGGAAGACTTGGCTGCTGCTTTTTACAAGAAATATCAATACAATGCTGAAATTGCACTGACTCGTATGCAATTATAAAACATGACTATGGGTTTGAATGAAGGATTCAAGGAATACGCCCAAAAGTGGAGAGACTTAGCTGGAAGGGTGCAACCTCCCTTGTTTGACCGAGAGCTAGTTGATATGTTCATGGGCACTCTGACAGGTGCATTCTTTAATCATCTGATTGGGAGTTCTTAGTATGGTTTTACTGAGCTGATTCTAACTGGAGAACGAGTTGAAAGTGGTATTAAAAGTGGAAAAATTCAAGTGGTTGCATCTTTGAGTGATGTAAAGAATACGTTCAATAATAAAAAGGAAATCAATGCTGTTTATGGCTAGAAGGGCCGTAGTAAAAATGTCTGCATTCAGTATGTGGGAGAGGTACTAATTTCTAATCTCGCACCTGTTCAACAACAACAGGGTAATAGGCGTAGGTCAGATGCTCCGGGACGAAAGTTTACCAATATTAGTATGCCATTGTCTCAAGCATTACAACATTTTCTAAAAGCGGAACTGATTACACTAAGGGATCCCCCTCAGAACCCAACACCTTCTCTTCTAAGTATAATCCGAACGCGAGATGTGCCTATCATTCCAACAATTCTGGACACGGCACCAACAGCTGCTGGAGCCTGAAAAACAAAATTAAGGACATGATTAACAATAAGGAAATTGAGTTTGATCCTCTAGAGACCCCAAATGTGATCACTGCACCAATGCTAAAGCATTACAAAGGCATAAGTGCAATTAACAATGTTCTTTATGTGGCTACTGTAAGTGAATTAGTGACCCCTCTACCAATTATCAAGAAGAATCTGCTGCAGTCCGGTTTATTTCCGGGTTGTATTGAAAAATGTTACTGCTGCACAACCTAACCCAATGGCTGAAAATTAATGAAGGAAGGAATTCAACGCCTAATGGACAATCATATAATTCTGATCGAGAAGGTTCAGTATACTAAGAACCTATGTCAAGACTTATCTGTAATTTGTGGCCCTCCTATCAAGATCACCTCCAAAGGTCCTGTAAGGATTACTACCAACCTGAAAGTTGCTCCTCTGATCATCACTACACATGAACTGTCCCATATTCTTTGGAAAAATATATTCCTTGGAACTATGGATTCGACGTCTATTACCATGGCGTCAAACAAGAACTACCGACTGTTGAAATTGAAGTTACTGAAGTTGTAAATCTCGGCGGCATTTACAATATTGCTGGAACTAGTAAGGTTACTAGAAGCGGAAGGGTTTTCTCTCTGGAAATCTCCCCAAAGACTATTGCCACACCTATTAAAATTATTGTTACCGAGTCATTTGCTAAGACTCGAGGCAAAGAGCCAATAACAGAGCCTGCCCAGATGGAGGCACCTAAGGAAGCTACAACTAAAGACACCTCTAGACAAGAGTTGGAAGAGGTATTGAAGATCATCCGCAAGAGTGACTAAAAAATTGTTGAACAGCTGGGGAATACCCCATCCAAGATCTCTATGTTATCCCTGTTAGTGTGTTATGAAGCCCATGCACATGCTTTAGTGAAATTCTTGAAGACTGCTCATGTTCCACAAGAAATTTTTGCCGATCAATTTAGAAGCTATGTTTCTAGCCGTACGACTGGAAATGGTTTAGGTTTCTCTGTTGCTGATCTGACTCTTGAGGGAAGAAACCACAATAAGACACTATATGTATCCATTGAATACAGGGGCACTACTTTGGCTCATGTATTGGTTGATACTGGCTCTTCATTGAATGTGCTACCGAAAGGCACTCTTGACAGACTTGATTGCAAAAGGGTCGTACTGAAGCCCAGTGATACTGTAGTTCGAGCCTTTGATGGGTCCAAGAGGATGGTACACAGGGAAGTGGATCTTCCGATCAAAGTGGGTCTGCAGGTCTTTGAATCTACCTTCTATGTAATGGACATTTGGCCAGCTTATTCTTTCTTACTGGGACGCCCCTGGATCCATGGGGCAGGCGCTGTCACCTCTACCCCACATCAAAATTAAAGTATCTTGTAAATGGAAAAATCGTTACTGTCTACGGAAAAGAAGAGTATATGGTTAGCCACTTGAATTCTTTCCGGTATGTAGAGATGTATGGTGAATTCATCGAGACTCCCTGTCAGACTTTTGAAGTTATCCCTCCTGATGCTACTGAAGATGTCTCTGCCATTCCCAAAGTTACGAGGGTTTCGCCCAGGATGGCTTAATTGAATGATGCTATAGCTACTATAAAAGAAGAGGGTCAGAGGGCTATTTGTCGCGCTCGATCCAGAAGTCCACCATTCCGCATCAGCAACAACGAAGTCAACATAATAAAAGATGATGAGAGTAATTATGACCATGACAGCTGGATATTCCCTACCATTGGAAATGGGCTCAGCAACTGGAAGGCCGAAGACATTATCTCTATCTCCTTTAGTCAGGAATCCACATCCACTATGGATCCCGTCGATAATGATTATGCTATTGCCACTTATGACTTTGAAAATCCGATCTACCAAGCCGAGGATGGAGGTGAGGAAGATTATGAGATACCAGGAGAACTAGCCAGACTCTTAATACAAGAAGAAACGTCTATACAACCGCATGAAGATCCAGTTGAAGTGGTAAACTTAGGTTCTAAAACAGACAAAAAAGAGGTCAAGATAGGCTCTAACTTTGAGGATAGTGTCAAGTACATGTTGATACAGATGTTGCATGAATATGTTGAAATCTTTGCTTGGTCCTATGAAGACATTCCATGGCTTGATACTGATATTGTGGTTCACCGTCTGTCGATGAAAGAGGATTGTACTTCGATAAAATAGAAGGTTCGTCGTATGCGTCCAGAGTAATCAGAGAAGATCAAGCCTGAGGTTATGAAACAATTCAACGCATGGTTCTTAGCAGTGACATCATATCCTCAATGGGTTGCAAATTTTGTTCTGGTACCAAAGAAGGACGACGAGGTACGTATGTGTGTAGACTACATGGATTTGAACAGGGCAAGCCACAAGGATGACTTCCAGCTTCCACATATTGATGTTTTGGTCGACAACACTGCTCAGCATAAGGTATTCTCCTTCATGGATGGTTTCTCGGGATATAATCAGATCAAGATGGAACCTGAAGATATGGAAAAGACTACTTTTGTTACACAGTTGGGCACTTTCTTCTACAAGGTTATGCCTTTTGGGTCGAAGAACACTGGCGCAACATATCAGCGTGCTATGGTAGCTTTGTTCCATGACATGATTCACTATGAGATAGAGGTCTATGTCGATGATATGATAACCATATCACAATGAAGAAGAGCATCTAAACCATCTACACAAGTTGTTTGAGAGACTGAGTATTGTACCCCAAAATTTGCCCTCTCATTTCTCAAGGAATTTTCTCACAAGAATTTTCAAAAGCTCAAAATTTGCACAAATACAAAGCAGACAAAAAGGGAAAAACAGATAAAAAACTGATTTCTGACAAAATTGAAGAAAAGCAAGCTTGCTTCGACTCATTCATCCTTCGACTGAACATTTTGGCTTCTTCGACGTAACCTTGATTCACACGCTTCGACTAAACATGAGGCCTCCTGCATGCAAGCTTTAAACTCAGGGAGCAATGACCTCCTGCAGGTTTTCTTTGATTCACTGAAATGGCCCCTACATGCAAGCTTCGATTCAGAGAGAAATGGCCTCCTGAATGTTTGCCTCACAAAGCATTTGCCTTCTTCATGCTAGCTTCGACTAGGCATTATGACCTTCATATTAACTTCCTTCTGAAGAAACTTACTTCGATTCAGAAAGAGACGGCCTTTTGAAATCTTTCTTCAATTCAGAGGGCAATGGCCTTCTGAAGGCTTTCCATTGACATAAAGCATGAACCTCCCGCATGTTGGTTTCGATTGCACCATTGGCTCCGTACATGTTTGCTTTGATTCACAAGGCATGACTTTTTCTTCATGTTAGCATGCACAAGGCATTGCCACCTACATGTCTCCTTCGAATACGCCTACATGTTGACTTTGAATCAATCTTCAGGCTTGTTTCAAATCCATTTTCATGTAAACCTTCGAATCCTCCTACAAACTTGTATGCACAAGGCAAGAGTTTCTCTCATGCTAGAACCCACAAAGCAATGATTCCCTTTTAAATTGCTTTGAATACACCTATAGATTGACTTCGAATCCACCTTCAGGATTTTTTGGAGTCACCTTCATATCACTTTCGAATCCACCTTTCAAGATTGTCTTGAATCACTTTCGTATCACCTTAGAATCCATCTGCATACCCTTCAACACATATAGCGCTGCATTATGATACACAACTTGGTGGCCCATTCGAAGGATTTGCCATGGTTGGGAAATAATTGGTTTTGTTTACTTCTGGGTCTGGTCGAAAGGTTGGGCTTAAGTGATCAAAATCAAGAAGACTTAGTGGCATATTCAGCTGAAGGTGGCCCATTCGAAGAACACACAGTTGGCCCATTCAAAGGATATACAACTGGTGGAAACACATGCTGTTTTGATTAAGTCTGGTCGAAGGCTATGGAAAAATGAAGGATTCGATTCAAAGAGTCAATTTGTCCATAGGTCAGGTTACACAGGCCTCCAACTTGTGCCTCACTCCATATTAAATTGTTCTTCAAGCCAACATGCTCTTAATGATATCACTACCTTTTTAGAAAGTTCTTGAGCCTTGCGCCTGCCTCTTCTGCACACTTGCCCCCTATAAACTAGGATCCACCTATCTCAACCATTGATTTTAGTGCTTTTATCTTGGGATTATAAAAAGTTGACACAAGTGGATGTTGTCCTTTCAAAGAAACTATATTTTATTCCTTCACGAAGCTGTTCATTCAAAATTTTCTCTATAAATAGAGAGTTCACTTGCACTTCAAAGGGGCTGAAAAAGAAAAAGAAAGGAGAAGAACGCTGAAGAGGATTTTGGCTGTGTGTAAAAGAATCATCAAAACTCTAAAAAATTTCAAACACTTAACACCCTCCCAAACCCAGAACTTGAAGAAGCATCACACTTGTTTCTTTAAAATCCAAAAATAAACAAACACAAATAAACTTTTCTTGGTTTTCGAATCTAGCCAAAGAAACACCACATTTGCTTCTTCCCCTTCGAATCTAAGAGCGCCCAGGGAAACAACTCAAGTCCAAAACCCACATTCCAGCTTCAAGCAAGGTAAGTTCTCTTGACCTTAACCTTTCGTTCAAGCATAACATGTGAATACTCATCTCTTTTCGTTTCAAGCATCATCATTACTTTTTTTGTTTGTCTTTTATTTTCACCTTCTTCATTTTCTTTCTTTGCTAAGTATTTTGGTTTGTTTTCTTTACTTATCAAACATATCTTTAAGAATTACTCTGGCCATGAAGCAACACTAGCATGGTCCCACCTCATGCCGCTACTTAGTCCCTAAATGAAAGAAAACAGGAAGAAGGTTGTGTGAATCGAAGCCTTTTAGGCTTCGCCCCATACTGTTATCTAAAATGAAAGAGGTGTGGTAGAAGGACATATATTCATTTTACTTTGCAGGTCCAGTCAAAGTATGCAGAAAAAGGGGTATGGTCGAAGGATACGTTCATTTTTGTTTTGCAGGTCCAGTCGAAGTAAGTAGAAAAAGGGGTGTGGTCGAAGGATACATTCCTTTTTGTTTTGCAGGTCCAGTGGAAGTGAGCAGATAAAGGGGTGTGGTCAAAGGTTACATTCATTTTTGTTTTACATGCCCAATCGAAAGAAGCTGAAACAGGGTGAATCGAAGGAGCATAGTGCCTGGGTCGAAGGACTCACTTTTCCTATTTTTCTTTTGTTTTTTATGGTTGCAATAGCTTAGGATTTATTCTTTGTATTTTTATTATTAGTAACTAGGCTATGTGGCAAAATAAAATCAACAAATAGATAACTTTCAAATTTAAGACAAAATTGCATAAAATCAAACACACTATTCACACACATGCACCTCTAGGATAATCTCACTTGTTGCCTCGGAAAATAGTCATGTCCCTCGAATATGGGTGTTTTAGCAAAAGTCCATCGATAAAAAGATCGTAGTCCCTCGATGTACCTCAATGTTGCCTTCGGTAAATGATCTAGTCCCTAAACAAAAAATTGCTAAAACGTCTCATAGGTTGCCTTCTATGACTATATAATTGACCCACGCCTGCCCCTTTACATCCAAAGATAAGGCTTCTTACCAATCAATGGTAAGATAGCAATATCAAAGGAAGATATAAATGAACAAAAGACTTTTGAGTAAAGTAGAATGTTCTTAGTTGCTTGCTTATAATCTATTCTAAAAAACAAAACATTTTTCAAACACACCAAACACTTTCAAAAACATGAAATATTTTCAAAAAGTCCAACACTTTGTATACATTCTTATAGAGATGAGAATCATTACAAAGTTTTCCTAAACGAAGGAGCTTTCAAAAATACTTTCAAAATCCACCACAGACACATTTTCAAACAAAACAAGTGATCTAGCGAGCAACTAAGAGCCCGTAGGTAACTACAGATGAAAATGGTGCTAACACCTTCCCTTTTCATAACCTACCCCCCAAACTCAAGAAAACATCTCAAAGGTCTTTCCTGTTCTTTTCACCCTTTCCTTATTGGATAAAAGAAAAGTCGGTGGTGACTCTTGCTATCTGCAACAATTGCAATCAAACGCAAAAATACCAAGTCAGTTCTCCCACCGTATTACACCGAGGAAGTATAAACTGAGGTTGAATCCAAACAAATGCACCTTTGGGGTGACATATGGTAAACTCATGAGTTTTGTTATCAGCAGTAAAGGTATTGAGGTTGATCCCGCCTATTCAAGAGATGCCCTCTTCCCGTACCGAGAAGGAAGTCAGAGGTTTCTTGGGACGACTGAACTATATTGCCAGATTTATTTCTCATTTGACCTCTACTTGTGAGTCGATCTTCAAGTTACTGAAGAAAGATCAAGTAGTGAAATGGAACGACAATTTCCAGATAGCCTTTGACAAAATCAAAGAGTACCCACAAGAACCATCAATTATGATGCCACCAGTTGAAGGAAAACCTATGATCATGTATTTAACAGTGTTAGAGAACTCAATAGGGTGTGTACTGGGACAACATGACGAGTCTGGTCGAAAAGAGAATGCAATATACTACCTTAGCAAAAAGTTTACCGACTGTGAAACAAGATATTCACTACTTGAGAAAACTTGTTGCGCTTTGGCATGGGCTGCTCTCCGGCTAAGACAATATATGTTGACCCATACTACTTTGTTGATCTCTAAAATGGATCCCATAAAATACATATTCGAGAAGCCAACACACTCCGGAAGAATAGCCAGATGGAAAATGGTCTTGACGGAATACAACATTCAGTACACCACTCAAAGAAATCAAAGGAAGTGTACTGGAAGATCATTTGGCTCATAGAGCCGTAGACGACTATCACTCTATGAACTTCGAATTCTCGGACGAGAACATCATGCAAAATATAGATCGTGAAGAACCTGGACCGTATGAAGGACCTGAGACAGGATCCCAATGGACTATGGTTTTCGATGGAGCCTCTAATGCACTTGGCAATAGAATTGGTGTTGTAATTATCTCTTCCCAAGGTTCCCATACACCCTTTACTACTAGATAATGCTTTGACTATACCAACAACATGGATGAGTACGAAGCATGCATCATGGGTATTAAAGCTAGTATCGACCTGAGAATCAAGTTCTTGAGCGTTGGAGACTCATCCCTGGTAATAAGTCAGATTAAGGGAGAATGAGATACTAAGCATCCAAATCTCATTCCTTATAGAGAGCATGTGCTGACCTTAATTCCGTACTTCAAGGAGATCACTTTTAAGAGCATCTTACAAGAAGAGAATCAATTGGTAGACACGTTAGAAACTATGTCGTCTATGTTTAAAGTCAGATGGGATAATGAGGCTCCTAAAATTACCATTGAAAGGCTAGGCGAAACTGCACACTGCTACGAAGTTGACACTGACGGGGTAGAAGAGAAGCCTTGGTTTCATGAAGTGAAAAGATATCTTGAGGCTTAAGAGTACCCTGAAGGAGCATCCATCAATGACAAGAAATTCCTACGGAGGTTCTCAACTAAGTTCTTTCTGAGCAACAAAATTTTGTACAGGCGCAACCATGATTCGACTCTGCTTCATTGTATGGACAAGGAAGAGGCGAAGAAGATTATTAATGACATGCACGAAGGTATCTTTAGTACTCATTCCAGTGGGAATACTATGGCTAAGAAGATTCTGAGAGCGGATTACTATTGGTCGACTATGGAAACTGATTGTCATTATCACTCAAGAACTTGTCACAAGTGCCAGATCTATGATGACAAAGTACATGTGCCTCCAGTACCTATGAATGTCTTGACTGCTCCTTGGCCATTTGCAATATGGGGCATTGATATGATTGGAGAGATCAAGCCTACTGCTTCTAACGAACATCACTTCATCCTCGTCGCCATTGATTACTTCACAAAGTGGGTCGAAGCGGCCTCGTTTGCCTCTGTCACTAAGAATGTGGTTGCCCGATTTATTAAGCATAACCTTATTTGTCGATATGGCATCCCCGAAAGGATTATCACGGAAAATGGTACTAATATGAACAACACTATGATCACATAACTCTGCATGTAGTTCAAGATCAAGCACCATAATTCTTCTCCGTATCGACCAAAGATAAATGGCACAGTGGAAGCTGCCAATGAGAATATTAAAAAGATTATGCGGAAGATGGTTATGAACTACGAAGACTGGCACAATATGTTACCATTTTCTCTTCCCGGCTATCGCACGTCAGCTTGGACATCAACTGGGGCGACCCCATTCTCTTTAGTTTACAGTATGGAAGCTGTTTTACCTGTCGAAGTTCAGATTCCTTCCTTGAGAATTATGAAAGATGCAGACTTAGACGAAGACAAATGGATTCAGACTAGGCTGGATCAGTTGAATTTGATTGACGAGAAGAGACTCGCTGCTGTTTCTCACGGTCAGATGTATCAAAAACATATGATCAAAGCATTCAATAAGAAAATCAGGCATCATGTATATCAGGTTGGTGACTTGGTAATAAAGCGCATCATCCTACAGCAAGGCGACCCCAGGGGCAAATGGACTCCTACCTACGAAGGGTCATTTGTAATCAAGAAGATATTTTCGTGCGGTGCTATGATACTCGCTGTTGTACCCCAAAATTTGCCCTCCTCTTTTTCCACAAGAAATCACAGCTTCGGGTTTTTCCTGATTTTTCAGAATGGCGTAAGAATCAGTCAAACAGACTTTTTCTTATCAGTCTATCCAATTTAGGGTTTTTATTGATTTTAAAGCAGTTCAAGCAGATTGTTAAGGTTTGGTTGAGTTGGCTCAGGTTTTGATCAGGCAGGCGCTTCTGTGAAAATTAAGACAAGAATCAGGGTTTGGTGCGCGTATTTCTCAGAAAGAATTAATTCTACAGTGTTTTTCAATTTACTCTGAGAGATGAGCTGAGGCATTTGATTTGAGTTTGCAGTGTTTAGATATAATCAGTAAAAGGAAAGGACATTTGGGCATTTGTTGTGATGGACTGTGCATTGCTTTGGATTTTTGAAACGCCGGTTTTATTATTGATTGACCATAGTGTTTATTAATTGTTTATTTATTCTAAGTTAGGATAATTGGGATTTATTTCCATTTATTATAATTTAATAATTTATAAGTAATTAAATAGACAGCTGGAAAAAGAATTAACTGATCAAAAATGGATTTTATTCATCTTTAATTATTTGTTACAATTGTTATTTAAATATAGTATTTATTTACAAGGTATTTATAATAATAATGGTTACAATGATTAAAATTGAAATAAAGCTATCCTAAATTCCTAAGTCTTCATCTTCTATACTGCTACTCCTCTTTTGCTCGATTGATTGTCATCTGCAAAACAAAGAAAAAGAAGAAAAGTCAAAAGCAGATGGAATAAAATAAAAGAGCAGATAAAAAATGAATTCATCATTAAAGGTAACTGGCCGGAATCAGTTTCCCCTCTCTGAAAATCACAAGATTGCTCTTGGTTCACAAAGAGGGATAGAATGTCTTGCAAAAATGAGAAATGGACAAATTCAAATTTTCAAACATGTTGCATTGTCAACAAGCTGCATAATCAAAAAGGCAAACTGAACTAGGCCAAACCAAAAAGGCAAACTGAAGGTTACAATTTCAAATTGTCCAAAACTGTCCAAAGATATAGAAAGATATCAAGCTATCAAACAAGTACAAAATGCTGTCAACAAGATGCAGGAAAACTGGAATTATGCAGAGCTAAGCAACTAATGCAAGTAAGGTTCAAGTAACATCACTTTCCAGCCAGTACACCTTTTCAGTAAAGTACATATTTTTAAACAATATAAAAATGCTTAAATCTGTCAAGAGAGAGAGAGAAGAGAAAAAGGAAGCAAAGGCTTACAGTAGGCTGAGGTTTGAAGAAAAATATATAAGACAAACAGCCAACACAGTACAGAAAAAGGAGGCAGAAAGAACACAAAGAAAAGAAACACAAACCAAACTGTAACATTGAAAGCCAAAGCCTCTAAACCTGCATCAAGTTAAAGAGCCTCAAACTGAAGCTTAAATAGGTTTTCAACACAAGCCTAAGCATCAAACCTGCCTGAACTGTCAAGCTGCCTCCAAACCTCACAACAAACCTTAAACCTGCATTCAAAGCCAAGCCTGCCTTGAACTGTAACAAAACATCAAAACCTGCTAACATGTTCAAACCAGAAGCATCAAGCTTAACCATAAAAGCCTGCATTAAACCTGAAGGTTGTAAACCAGAACATCAAACTTCAAGCCTTACCATTCAAAGCACCTACCCTGTCCAAGCCTAAACCATAAGCCTTGAACCAGTACCATAAGCCAAGCCTCAAACTCTCAGAACTCAAAGAGTTCATCATCGAGTAACCAACATATCAGGTATCTCAGCAAGCCAACAAGAAGAAGAGGAAAAGGCAACTCAAGCATACAAGGCAATAACCAACATTTAAGGCAACTCAAAGTCAGGCAACACAAACCCTCAGAATTGCTTCATCACTGGGCCAACAACAACATCAATATTTCTCAGATTCAGAGGTATACAGAAACGAGGAAAAGAAGCAATCAAAGGCATCAAGCTAGCATACGAGGAAAAAAGACAGAAGAGGAAAAGGAAGTCATACAAAGGTTTTCAGTTATCATCACGAAACCTAAAAAAGGTGAAACAGAGTACCAGGTTCTCCAACAAAGAAAGCGAGCTCAACATCACGTGTTTCCCCTCCGCCTCTGGCTACCGGAAGCGCCGCCGTCCTCCTCCATCCCTTCTCCCCAAAGGTATAATCTTTTCTTCATTTTCACACATCTCAAACAGAAACAAGTAATAAAAATCAATCAGAACTAATAACATATGAGCTGAAACCCCACAAAAAAAAGCGTTAAGTCAACAAAGCTCAGACTCATACCTTTCATGTCATCACTGTTTTGCCCAACCTTGAGAAGAGGGAGACAGAGGCGACGCCTAGCAACCTTAGGCAAAGAGTAAGCTGTTCAGAAGCATGGCTTGAGAAGCGAAGAAGATGAAGCAAAGCGAAGTAAACGAGGCCTCTGTTACAAACCCTAACTCATTCCCAAATGAAACAAAATAACCAAACCCTTACAAACGTTTTGTGAAGCATTGGGCCTTGCCCCTTTCAAATGCTAAGGCCCATACAAAAGCCAGCGCGCATACCCCCCCTCCTGGCGCCTCACCCCCCCTTTACTTGTTCTATTTGCTTTGCTTGGGCCTTAAAACCCACTTCAAGTCCATTCTTTTTTTTATATATACATAAAAATAACTCTTTTTTTTACTTGTCATTTTTATTTTCCTTTTTTATACAATTTAAACTTTATTTGTTTATAAATAAAAGGGTACATTAAAACTCTTTCTTTTTTTTTAAAAAAAAGTCTATTAATACTTCTTTTTTATAATCAAGAATATATAAAATTAAGTTTTTAACTTAAATAATCTACCTTTCTTTGAATTTGTATTTAATACATTGACTAAAAATACAAATAATATTTTTCTTTAAACTTAAAACATTTCATTTTTTTTAGTTAAAACTTTTGTACATAAAATACTAGCATCAATACATTAAAAAAGGATAGAATTCTTAAAACATTTCCTTTTCTTTTCTTAAAATATTTTGTTTGTACATATTAACAAAAATACAAAAAGAATAAATAAATACTTAATCTTACGTTAAGTTAACATTTCACTTGTAAATAGATCATACACTTACACAAATACATTGACACATTTACATTGCTTTATTCCAATACATTGATACATTTACGTTGCTTTATTCTTATACATTGCTATATCTTACATTACATTGCGATCGATTCGATTTGGTTGTAAATATTTGGACACTACTCTCCTAATAAGTCTCATCCCCATTTGTAAATATTTGTACCCCCACTCCCGGATACTTATTTGTAATAGCGTAGACTTTAAATTCTCGCAATTTATTGCTTTCAAATATACCATGGTTAGACCTAGGGTTTGTATGTACATAAAATCAAACGCTAGATAACCTAACACAAAGATAAATGCATGACAATCAACACACAATCACACTTGCACCCCTAGGGTAATTCCGCTTGTTGCCTTCCAAAATGGGCCATGCTTGCACGTTGAGTATCTTTGGCAAAACAAAACAAATCAAATGATCATAGTCCCTCGATGACGCTTTCGAAAGTTGCCTATCAAAATGATCATAGTCCCTTCAAGCAAAATTGCCAAAGACACTTGGCACCGTTGCATTCATGGTCCGTACGATGACCCGCGCCTGTCCCGTTAAACATCCTAACGCAAGATTGCCCACCAAATGTGATGGTGGAACAAAATTGTTAAAAAGGGTTAAAACATAGGAAAAATCTTTGAGTACAAATAGGGGTAGACAACTCTTAGTTACTTGATCAAACTTGCAAAAACACTTGCCTACTTTTCAAAACCCACTCCACAAACACTTTCAAAACAAACTTTCAAAAACATTTGAAACATCTTTTTGAAAAGATACACACCTTTGTAAAACACTCAAACACGAGTCATTACAATGACTGCATAAGACAAGGCGTCTTTTTCAAAACATTTTCAAAACACACACACATACACACACCACAGTTTCAAAGCAATTGAAAATCAAAGGCAAGTGATCTAAAACAAGTAAATAAGAGCCCATGGATAACCATGGATGAAAAGGGTGCTAATACCTTCCCTTTTCATAATCTACCCCCCGAACCCACGAAACATCTCAAAAAGGTTTTTCCTGTGCTTTTTAACCTTTCCTTTAGGATAAAATAAAAAGTCGGTGGCGACTCTTGCTCAACCGAACAAGTGCGAATACAAACGTAAAACCCAAGTCAGTTCTCCCACCGTATCATAGAACTGGCGACTCTGCTGGGGAGTAATCTAAAAGTGGGGTTACCTTAGGGTTTAGATCACCTTTACATTCTTGCCTTGATTACCTTGATTGCTTTACTTTTTTGGGTCCTTGTTTGGGTTTGTTGTAAATCCTACACACGGATTTGGGACACCTTTTTAGGTAAATAGCAATAAAACTGTGAGGGAACTGTGCGGGGTATACCGACACGGTTGAAGCAGTAAGCTATGTTAGTGTGACATATTTGTGAGTACCGGTAACCCTTGAGTTCAATCAAGGAGAGTACGGGGCCGCTGAGTGATGTCGTGAAGCACTAACGAACTCTTAGAACCTTAATTGACCATCTTAGCCTTTTTAGGGGTAGTGAGATGACCGACTTTGGTGCAGTCCAAAGTTGGTAGATACTCGATACTACACTCATTGAGGGTTGTTTTCTTGGAATATTTTGGTCGCCAGTTAAGTGGCTAAACCAAAACAATGAACACAGAAAACAATCCAATGATATTGAGCTCCTTAGAACCTGGTTTCTATTTTAGGACAGGATGAGCCAACTAACTTCAAGAGGGTACTTACCTATAACCCCATGCAAGCCTAAACCTAAGGACTTGTTTGCTTTGTGTGAATATGTTTACCTGTATATACACTCACTTGCTTTCGCATACATGTACATAACATCATGACATCATACCATAGCATTTTCAATAACCATTTCAAGGATCTCGAGGGTTCTTTTGATGCAGGGTTACGTCAAACCAGACGTCTACCAAGGAGCAAGAGGTTTTCTCCTCTAAACAAATGCCATCAAAGATCAAGTGCAACAACTTGAATCAGGGGCTATGACCCACTTGACATGGTGAGCTTGATTCTCGTGGAAAGACATCCACCGGTGCAAAGTTCTCCAATCAAAGATCAAGTGCAACAACTTGAATCAGGGGCTATGACCCACTTGACATGGTGAGCTTGATTCTCGTGGAAAGACATCCACCGGTGCAAAGTTCTCCAATCAAAGATCAAAGTTCAACCTCTAACATTATCTTGTGTTTACCCCAAGAGATCCTTGAAAACATTGCATATATATCATACATATCATTGCATAACAGGTTTCTCCTTTTCAGGTTTCCTTATTCTTCCTACTGTTTATTTCAGTAAGATGGATATGGAACAAACGGTGAAAGATCTCCAAGCTCAAAATGCTCAATTCCAGCAAATGCTTCTGGCTATGGGTAAAGGGCAAGAGGATTTGACAGCTCTCCTTCTCAAAGACAAGAAGAATAAGTCCAAGAAGGCAGCCAACATCCTGAACTTGAGAAGAAGACCTAAGACCCTGGACCTTTCAACTCCACCCAGCATAGGGGCTAGTCCTGAAGAAGACCACAATTTGGAGGCTGATGAAGCTGACTACTCCGAGGAACAATATCCTCCCACTGATGACAAGTACAAAGAGTTGGAGGATCGCCTCAATGCTATGGAGGTCCAACAAATACCTGGCTTGGATTTAGGAGACATGGGTTTAGTTCCTGGACTGGTCATCCCGTCAAAGTTCAAAGTCCCTACCTTTGCTCTGTACGATGGAGTCTCTTGCCCTAAGATGCATCTAAAGTCTTATGTCTGTAAGATTCAACCATACACAACAGATCCAAAGCTTTGGATCCATTTCTTCCAAGAAAGTCTGGTAGGAGCTCAACTCGAGTGGTTCTATCAATTGGAGAGTTCTCGCATCCACACCTGGGAGGATTTAGCTGGGGCTTTTTACAAACAATATCAGTACAATGCTGATCTTGCACCAACTCGTGTGCAGTTGCAGAACATGGCCATGGGTTCTGACGTGAGCTTCAAGGGATATGCCCAAAAGTAGAGAGATTTGGCTGGTAGGGTGCAACCTCCTTTAACAGACAGAGAGCTGATTGACATCTTCATGGGGACTTTGACAGGGCCTTTCTTCAATCACTTAATCGGAAGCTCCTCATCCGGGTTCACCGAGCTGATACTGACCGGCGAAAGGGTCGAAGTGGGCATCAAAAGTGGAAAGATCCAAGGAATTACATCCTCGGATACTCAGATAATTCCCTACAACGGAAAGAAAGAGTCCAATGCTGCGAACAGTCAAAAGGGTCATCATGATCAACATGCATGGGCAGTCCTGATCTCTGGTTCTACGTCACGCCGACAACAGCCAAAGGGAAGTCAACAAAGGCCAGACGAGCCTAGGAGACAGTTCACTAACATCAACATGCCGCTGTCTCAAGCACTGCAACACTTGTTGAGGATGAATCTGATTACATTGATAGGGCCTCATCCAAACCCCAAGACTTCATCTCCTAACTACAATCCTAATGCAACATGTGCTTACCATTATGACAGTCCCGGGCATGACACTAACGACTGTTGGGCATTGAAGTACAAGATTCAGAATTTGATTGATGTCAAGGAGATTGAGTTTGGTCCTCCAGAGACCCCAACATGATCACTGCTCCTATGCCAAATCTTTGAGATTGTTTTTGTTTCATTTGAATTCTCAAGTTGTAATTCCTTGTGTTATTCGAACAATAATCTTTTAATGTCAAACTTTGTTTCATTAATGCATTGCATATGTTTGTCTTGATTTGATCCACTCATTTTCATTACACTTGAACTATGCTTTCTACTTTCTTTATGATATTTGACTCTTGATAAAAAGCTACAAGCCTTTAGAGGGAGGATGACGAAACAATGCCATAATCTCATGCAGTATGCTTTTGAACAGACCTTGCTGATGATGTACATGCATTTCTTTCACTTCCCAAACATTGGAGTTATAAGGAAGATAATCCCTAGTCAACCCCTTCGAGCCAAAGAAGTAGGAGTTTTTTGTTCTAAACAATCAAAACCTTTGATATAAACCTGGGGCAGGGTAGTCTCTCAGTTAATTCAAAAAAAAAGTGCGCATTGAAGTCGTAAACTCTCAGTTCGTAACACAACGAACGACGTCAAAAAATAAAGAGACATTCCTTTGGAATCACAAGACAGTGATGGTTCCCTACCACATAGGCAGTCAATCTCTCAAAAGAGAAAAGCCCACCAAGCCAAAACCTGTAAAGGAGGCTTAAGAAAACTGGGGCATCCCGCTGACTGTAATCTCGAAAACAGAGACAGTCAGGCAAAAGTTAGGGATAACAAATCAAAATCAAAATAGAGAGGTCATTACAAATCCTCAACAACATGAAAAATGTTGCAAAAGAAAAAAGGAGATGATGACTGCCTCCTAAATTCAATTAGTGAACCATCACCCAAAAGTCGTTCCAAACTCGAATAGAGTACGACGCACAATTAACTGAGCTTAGGGTTGAAGAACATCACGAAGAGCGGGTGGATACAAATATACTTTGAGCCTTTATCCTTTGTTTCTTAAACCGTGAACCAAGCCACGTTACAACCCTTCATAAGTCCTAATTGAAGCATGGGTTAGTTCGAAAGCATACTGTTACAAAAGGTATCCTGACTCCTGTAAGGCTTTGCTCTAAAATCTTGTGGATTTGTCTTATAAAAAGTTTTCAGCTAAAAAACGCATTTTTCAAAACTTCGAGACAAACATAAACTTTGCATTGTTTGAATATCACTGTTTGCATTTGGTTATTTGTTTGACAGTGAAGAAATTCATACAGCGAATGTTCGGAGGAACGAAAACTCTCTCAGTGAAAAAAAATCACTTCAAAAGGGTGACACTTCCAACGACAAGTCTCCTATCAACAAGGGGCATGACATGTCACCATCTAATTAATCTGGGGCAGTCCAGTCAAGATTTCAACAAAATCTCTCAATTACAGATTAACCGGGGGCAAGACTCCTTCATCATCACTTGGGGCATTCGAATGTCAAAAGTGTTCAACAATTCCTTCATCACATGTTGGAAGATGTAGTTTTACACGAACTCATCATGAAGCAACCCTACACCGGTTCCTCTTCAAACCCAGATGCAGTTTTACACGGACTCATCATGAAACAACCCTACACTGGTTCCTTCTCAACCTCAGATGTAGTTTTACACGGACTCATCATGAAGCAACCCTACACCGGTTCCTTCTCAACCTCAGATGTAGTTTTACACGGACTCATCATGAAGCAACCCTACACAGGTTCCTTCTCAAAAACCAGATGCAGTTTTACACGGACTCATCATCAGGAAACCCTACACCGGTTCCTCTTCAAACCCAGATGTAGTTTTACACGGACTCATCATGAAGCAACCCTACACCGGTTCCTTCTCAACCTCAGATGCAGTTTTACACGGACTCATCATGAAGCAACCCTAAACCGGTTCCTTCTCAAACTTCAGATGCAGTTTTACACGGACACATCATCAGGAAACCCTACACCGGTTCTTTCTCAAACTCAAAAGATTCTTGTAATCCCCAGCCATAGAGCTTTACAGAATCTGATTCCCCTCAGAGTCAAGTTTCAAAATCCCCAGCGAAGCTAAAACTTCCAACTATCAATCCCCAAGCAGAGTGAAGACTCTCATTCTCAGTTCTTCACAGAATATTCGAATATTCCTCAATGAAGATCTTCTCAAGACAGGAATCCCCAGTAGATTGGCATACAACCCAAGCTCCGGATTCCCCAACAGTGGTCCCAGGACTTCTCATTTTCAACGATCAAAAGATTCTTGCCCTCCCCAGCAGCATCCAAGGAATTATTTTCCCCGACAACAGTCAAGATTCTTTTATCTTCAGCCATCCAGGATTCATCTATCCTCAGCAAGATAGCTCATCAGCTTACATGCGCATTCATCACATTCATATCATAAACATTGATATAACATACATTGCATCATGCATCATGACATTGCATACAACTAACTCTTTACCTTTTTAGGTAAGATCAGTCGACAGACAAAGATCATCATCTTCCGAAATTCTTTCTAGAAATAGTACAGATGTGACCCAGACACGGCGACATTCTGATACTTATTCCAGATTCATCCAGATGCAGTTTTACACGGACTCATCATCAGGAAACCCTACACCGGTTCCCTCTCCACTTCAAGACTTCTGAAAACAGTTTACGGGTTCTCCAGTAACGGATGTCAACCAATCGCTTATTCAGATCCTTTCCAGACTTTTGAAAACAGTTTACGGACGCTTCCCCATCAACGGGTGCTGCTCTGTTGCTTATTCAACTTCCAGACTCCTGAAAACAGTTTACGGATTCTCCAAACATAGATGTCAATCTATCGCTTGTTTAGAACCCCAATTCAGAGATGTTCCAAAACATGGATACCTTTCTGATACTCGTCCACTCACCAATGACATACAGTTCAACAATCACCTTCAGATGGCATCTATAAGCCCATCCTCCTACCAGCAACTACCAAATGGCATCTTTAAGCCCATTTCCAGATGGCATCTCTAAGCCCATCCCCCGACAAGATTCTGTCACATCCCTAGGTGGCATCTTTAAGCCCATCACCAAATGGCATCTGTAAGCCCATTCCCTCTACCATCACATCACGAGTGCAAATTTTTGGGCACTCTAGTGTCAAATCTCCTTTTACCCTCGAGTCGCGAAAGGCAAACTTGCCAATCTAACTCTTCAGGTTCAAGAAGATTGAACAGGGGCAACTGTTGTACCCCAAAATTTGCCCTCCTCTTTTTCCACAAGAAATCACAGCTTCGGGTTTTTCCTGATTTTTCAGAATGGTGTAAGAATCAGTCAAACAGACTTTTTCTTATCAGTCTATCCAATTTAGGGTTTTTATTGATTTTAAAGCAGTTCAAGCAGATTGTTAAGGTTTGGTCGAGTTGGCTCAGGTTTTGATCAGGCAGGCGCTTCTGTGAAAATTAAGACAAGAATCAGGGTTTGGTGCGCGTATTTCTCAGAAAGAATTAATTCTACAGTGTTTTTCAATTTACTCTGGGAGATGAGCTGAGGCATTTGATTTGAGTTTGCAGTGTTTAGATATAATCAGTAAAAGGAAAGGACATTTGGGCATTTGTTGTGATGGACTGTGCATTGCTTTGGATTTTTGAAACGCCGGTTTTATTATTGATTGACCACAGTGTTTATTAATTATTTATTTATTCTAAGTTAGGATAATTGGGATTTATTTCCATTTATTATAATTTAAGAATTTATAAGTAATTAAATAGACAGCTGGAAAAAGAATTAACTGATAAAAAATGGATTTATTCATCTTTAATTATTTGTTACAATTGTTATTTAAATACAGTATTTATTTACAAGGTATTTATAATAATAATGGTTACAATGATTAAAATTGAAATAAAGCTATCCTAAATTCCTAAGTCTTCATCTTCTATACTGCTACTCCTCTTTTGCTCGATTGATTGTCATCTGCAAAACAAAGAAAAAGAAGAAAAGTCAAAAGCAGATGGAATAAAATAAAAGAGCAGATAAAAAATGAATTCATCATTAAAGGTAACTGGCCGGAATCAGTTTCCCCTCTCTGCAAATCACAAGATTGCTCTTGGTTCACAAAGAGGGATAGAATGTCTTGCAAAAATGAGAAATGCACAAATTCAAATTTTCAAACATGTTGCATTGTCAACAAGCTGCATAATCAAAAAGGCAAACTGAACTAGGCCTAACCAAAAAGGCAAACTGAAGGTTACAATTTCAAATTGTCCAAAACTGTCCAAAGATATAGAAAGATATCAAGCTATCAAACAAGTACAAAATGCTGTCAACAAGATGCAGGAAAACTGGAATTATGCAGAGCTAAGCAACTAATGCAAGCAAGGTTCAAGTAACATCACTTTCCAGCCAGTACACCTTTTCAGTAAAGTACAGATTTTTAAAAAATATAAAAATGCTTAAATCTGTCAAGAGAGAGAGAAGAGAAAAAGGAAGCAAAGGCTTACAGCAGGCTGAGGTTTGAAGAAAAATATATAAGACAAACAGTCAACACAGTACAGAAAAAGGAGGCAGAAAGAACACAAAGAAAAGAAACACAAACCAAACTGTAACATTGAAAGCTAAAGACTCTAAACCTGCATCAAGTCAAAAAGCCTCAAACTGAAGCTTAAACAGGTTTTCAACACAAGCCTAAGCATCAAACCTGCCCGAACTGTCAAGCTGCCTCCAAACCTCACAACAAACCTTAAACCTGCATTCAAAGCCAAGCCTGCCTTGAACTGTAACCAAACATCAAAACCTGCTAACATATTCAAACCAGAAGCATCAAGCTTAACCATAAAAGCCTACATTAAACCTGAAGGTTGTAAACCAGAACATCAAACTTCAAGCCTTACCATTCAAAGCACCTACCCTGTCCAAGCCTAAACCATAAGCCTTGAACCAGTACCATAAGCCAAGCCTCAAAATCTCAGAACTCAAAGAGTTCATCATCGAGTAACCAACATATCAGGTATCTCAGCAAGCCAACAAGAAGAAGAGGAAAAGGCAACTCAAGCATACAAGGAAATAACCAGCATTCAAGGCAACTCAAAGTCAGGCAACACAAACCCTCAGAATTGCTTCATCACTGGGCCAACAACAACATCAATATTTCTCAGATTCAGAGGTATACAGAAACGAGGAAAAGAAGCAATCAAAGGCATCAAGCTAGCATACGAGGCAAAAAGACAGAAGAGGAAAAGGAAGTCATACAAAGGTTTTTCAGTTATCATCACGAAACCTAAAGAAGGTGAAACAGAGTACCAGGTTCTCCAACAAAGCAAGCAAGCTCAACATCACGTGTTTCCCCTCCGCCTCTGGCTACCGGAAGCGCCGCCGTCCTCCTCCATCCCTTCTCCACAAAGGTATAATCTTTTCTACATTTTCACACATCTCAAACAGAAACAAGTAATAAAAATCAATCAGAACTAATAACATATGAGCTGAAACCCCACAAAAAAAAGCGTTAAGTCAACAAAGCTCAGACTCATACCTTTCATGTCATCACTGTTTTGCCCAACCTTGAGAAGAGGGAGACGGAGGCGGCGCCTAGCAACCTTAGGCGAAGAGTAAGCTATTCAGAAGCATGGCTTGAGAAGCGAAGAAGATGAAGCAAAGCGAAGTAAACGGCGCCTCTGTTACAAACCCTAACTCATTCCCAAATGAAACAAAATAACCAAACCCTTACAAATGTTTTGTGAAGCATTGGGCCTTGCCCCTTTCAAATGCTAAGGCCCATACAAAACCCAGCGCGCATACCCCCCTCCTGGCGCCTCACCTCCCCTTTACTTGTTCTATTTGCTTTGCTTGGGCCTTAAAACCCACTTCAAGCCCATTCTTTTTTTTATATATACATAAAACTAACTCTTTTTTTTACTTGTCATTTTTATTTTCCTTTTTTATACAATTTAAATTTATTTGTTTATAAATAAAAGGGTACATTAAAACTCTTTCTTTTTTTAAAAAAAAAAGTCTATTAATACTTCTTTTTTATAATCAAGAATATATAAAATTAAGTTTTTAATTTAAATAATCTACCTTTCTTTGAATTTGTATTTAATACATTGACTAAAAATACAAATGATATTTTTCTTTAAACTTAAAACATTTCATTTTTTTTAGTTAAAACTTTTGTACATAAAATACTAGCATCAATACATTAAAAAAGGATAGAATTCTTAAAACATTTCCTTTTCTTTTCTTAAAATATTTTGTTTGTACATATTAACAAAAGTACAAAAAGAATAAATAAATACTTAATCTTACGTTAAGTTAACATTTCACTTGTAAATAGATCATACACTTACACAAATACATTGACACATTTACATTGCTTTATTCCAATACATTGATACATTTACGTTGCTTTATTCTTATACATTGCTATATCTTACATTCCATTGCGATCGATTTGATTTGGTTGTAAATATTTGGACACTACTCTCCTAATAAGTCTCATCCCCATTTGTAAATATTTGTACCCCCACTCCCGGATACTTATTTGTAATAGCGTA
Organism: Vicia faba; assembly: GCA_948472305.1. Classification (NCBI taxonomy): domain Eukaryota; kingdom Viridiplantae; phylum Streptophyta; class Magnoliopsida; order Fabales; family Fabaceae; genus Vicia; species Vicia faba. The sequence continues at coordinate 117,372 of CATIWC010001013.1, forward strand.
GACTTTAAATTCCCGCAATTTATCGCTTTCAAATATACCATGGTTAGACCTAGGGTTTGTATGTACATAAAATCAAACGATAGATAACCTAACACAAAGATAAATGCATGACAATCAACACACAATCACACTTGCACCCCTAGGGTAATCCCGCTTGTTGCCTTCCAAAATGGGCCATGCTTGCACGTTGAGTATCTTTGGCAAAACAAAACAAATCAAATGATCATAGTCCCTCGATGACGCTTTCGAAATTTGCCTATCAAAATGATCATAGTCCCTTCAAGAAAAATTTCCAAAGACACTTGGCACCGTTGCATTCATGGTCCGTACAATGACCCGCGCCTGTCCCGTTAAACATCCTAACGCAAGATTGCCCACCAAATGTGATGGTGGAACAAAATTGTTAAAAAGGGTTAAAACATAGGAAAAATCTTTGAGTAAAAATAGGGGTAGACAACTCTTAGTTACTTGATCAAACTTGCAAAAACACTTGCCTACTTTTCAAAACCCACTCCACAAACACTTTCAAAACAAACTTTCAAAAACATTTGAAACATCTTTTCGAAAAGATACACACCTTTGTAAAACACTCAAACACGAGTCATTACAATGGATGCCTAAGACAAGGCGTCTTTTTCAAAACATTTTCAAAACACACGCACATACACACACCACAGTTTCAAAGCAATTGAAAATCAAAGGCAAGTGATCTAAAACAAGTAACTAAGAGCCCATGGATAACCATGGATGAAAAGGGTGCTAATACCTTCCCTTTTTATAATCTACCCCCCGAACCCACGAAACATCTCAAAAAGGTTTTTCCTGTGCTTTTTAACCTTTTATTTAGGATAAAATAAAAAGTCGGTGGCGACTCTTGCTCAACCGAACAAGTGCGAATACAAACGCAAAACCCAAGTCAGTTCTCCCACCATATCACACTCGCCACCATGGACGGTGAAGATCTTCCATACCCTGTGACACTGACATAGTTAAAAGATACTATGCATAAAAATGACCCGCTAGGTTGTCTGGCCTAGGCAAAAATAAAGGCATCCCGGTGAACCAAAAGGGTTCGGGCAAAAATCAGGGATACGTATATATATATATATATATATATATATATATATATATATATATATATATATATATATATATATATATATATATATATATATAAATTGTACACCCGACAAGTCAAAAACCTGAAAAGGCGGCTTGGGCAAAAAAGGGTATCCTGGTGGACTGAAAACCCGAAAGGGCGGTCCAGGCAAAAATTAGGGATTAAAGCGTATGACTATGTCCCGTTGGATCACTTGCAGCCAACATTATTAACAACGTTAAGTTTGAATGGTATAGATCGATTCAGTCAAATTATTTCAACAAGTGAGGGATGAGATACTCAAAGACATACGAGCAATAGCAGAGTTGGAACTCGACGAGATCATTTACATATAGCTATATATTTTGTTTTCACCTTGTACTCTCTCCATTTCATGACGATTTCCTCTTAGTAGGATTTCTTTCTCTTTGTAAAACGCTCACCTGTTTATAGGCAAACTATCAATATAAACACAATTTCAAAATTCAAAATTTTGTTTTGCTTTTTTTTGTTGCAAAAAACGTCCAATGTCTAAATTGAATGAACATATGCATATTAACATGATTACTGTTAAAAAAATATGCATAAAAAACATGAACAAGTATTTACTCAAGACTTTAGGAGTCAGGATAATGTTCAAAGTCGTCCATAAATCCCCACAAAGTAACCCCTAGTAAAGAAGCCCCACAAAGCAGTTTCCATAAGATAATCCCCCATGGAATCAGCTTCCCAAGCTCATCTTCAACAAATACATATTCTCCGCAAGCCTGAAATACTCTAATAGTATTCACCAACAGATCCCCCTAGCAGACCAAGGAGTATAATCTTTTCCCCGACAATGTCGCCAACCTATGGAGGTTCAATCTTTAGTAGATCATGATAGCAGCACGGTTCACAGGAAGTCTCTCCCCAACTGAATTTATTTCTCTCTCCGGATTCAATCCCATGCAGAATTCTTTTTTCTACCAGGGCTCATGTCCATAGCAAAACATATTTCTCCATCAAGGTTTATTTCCTCAACAGAGTGTTCCTCCGACAGGGTTTATTTCCCCAATAGGCTTTATTTCCCTAGCGGAATTCAGTCTCCCCAGCTTAAGTCTACCCCTCTGACTACTGTAAATCACCGACAAAACTTCTCTCTTCAGCAAAGGGTAGTCCAGACTACTATCTCCAGAGAGTTGTTACGAAATCGGAAACCTGAATAAGTGTCAGTTAATCTTATCCAGACGAGTCGGCATCCATATCTAAAACTCATCCAGACAGCATCTTAGAAGGTTATCCATCTCTTTTATCCCCAGTCAGGGTATATAAGAATTAAACTTCCCAGTAGAGCGATGAATGACCGGTGTTCCTAAACTCTTCTCCCCAAGCAAAAATCAGATTCCCCAGCAGAGTTTCCTCAAATAGTAAGCAGGAATCCCCACAGATCGAAGATTCATATTCTTCATCCCTAGCAACAATCATGGAATTATTTTCCTAATCAAAAAATGTCATATGAAGCTACCTATACACTTCAACGACATCTCAAATTCATACATCATTTATCATAGCATATGCATACGAAACACATTAGCACATTCACATTTATTTCGAGAGCATCGTTACACAATGCACCACATACATCATGATGTTATGTAAAACTAACTTTGTCTTTTCAGGTTAAGTTTACAAACAGACGAACACCATCAACAATTTTCTGGCAGGTCGTAGAGTAATTCTTGAAATAGGACGGGGCGACTATCTAGCTAGACAATTTCCTTCAGAAGCTGAATCCTGACATGTATTTCCCTCATAGACTAAATATGACCAGTAGCTACTTAAGCACTTTCCCCAGAGAGTCATTCTGAAAGATATCTCTTCTAGATGAAGTCGGGCGTAGAGATCTTCTAGTGCATCATTCAGATGAAGTCAATCATAGATTTCCTTTTGATACTCTTTTTGGAAAAAGTCAGGCGTAGAAATTTTCCGGTACCTCTTCTAGATGAAGTCGGGCATAAACATCTTCTAGTGCACCATTCAGATGAAGTCGAGTGTAGATTTCTTTCTGATACTCTTTTTGGAAAAAGTCATGGCGTAAACTCCTTCTAATACCTCTTCTAGTTGAAGTCGGGAGTATACATCTTCTAACTCAGATGAAATCAAGCGTAGATTTCCTTCTGATACTCTTTTTGGAAAAAGTCAGGCGTAGACTCCTTCCAATACCTCTTCTAGTTGAAGTCGGGCATAGACATCTTCTAGTTCAGATGAAATCAAGTGTAGATTCCTTCTGATATTCTTTTGGACAAAGTCGGGCGTAGACTCATTCCAAACATATCTTCTAGACAAAGTCGAGCATAGACTCATTCTAGTATATCATTCAGACGAAAATCAAGCGTAGATTCACTCTGATATTCTTTTGGACAAAGTCGGACGTAGACTCATTCCAAATACATCTTCTTAAGACAAAGTCAGGCATAGACTTATTCTGATATTTCTGTCAACAATTACTCTGGATGGCATCTATGAGCCCATCTCTGAGAATTCTCCGTCACCTCTCCAAATGGAATATTTTAAGCCCATTCCCGATATAATCAACCAACTGTGTTATTCGTGCACAAGAAAGTGCAATTTTCTAGGCACTTAAGTGTTCAATCATCTTCCACCTTGAAGTCATGAATGGCGGACAAGCCAATATAACTCCTCAGGTATAATAAGATTGAACAGGGATAGCTATTGTACCCTAAAATTTTCCCTTCCATTTTCCTTCAAAACATTCTCATGAGATCCTCATTTGCTCAAGGTGGCTCAAGAATTGATCAGACAAATTCTCCTCCTAAGCAATGGGTCCATAACTAGGGTGTAGCGGTAGAAATGTTTAAGACTAAGCCATTGGATTGACTAGAATTATACATATCAAAATAAAAATTTCCACCGCACTTTATTGTTTCCAAAGGAATGGGAAAAGAGCGAGTAAACCAAAAAGAGGGGGAAAGATTCAAGGTAAGGGGGTTGGTTATGCAAAGAGAAGGTATTAGCACCCTAAACATCTACGGTACTCCGTAGGAACCTCTTTGTAAAATCTGTATATTTTGGCTATAAAATGTTGTATAAAAATAAATGGTGAAGGTGAGAAAATAAATATATTTTTATGATTTTTTTTCGCACTCGTCGCGGTTGCGAACCTTTAGTGCCTACGTACCACCTTTCATGCAATATGGGATCAGGGTACACGTAGTTCCTCTTTTAAATTTTTTTAAACACAAGTATGTTAATTGATTTTATAAGATAAGACATCATCATCATTGTCCGTGTGGAAAATATACTTACTACCCACAATCATGAGAAAGGAGAATTTGCATTATCTCAAAGTGGAGGATATGGCTTGGATTTTAAAATCAACAATTCCTCACTCAACACCCAAGTGGAAAATATATCTCTTCACTATATATTGTAGAATTATAGTTGTTTACATCACTACAAGGATTCACAAGAGTCTAATCTTTTGAGAAAGGTTTTAAAATAAAATCCAAAGTGGCAAAATGGTTTGAAATGAGATTGATTGACTTTTAGTCTTTTCACAAAAATGTCAAGGTATTATTAAGTTGATTGAAGTTTATTTATGAAAAGGTTTTGAAAACGCATGGACCTAAGTCTAAGTTTATTATGAAAGTGGTTCAAGTTTAAAAATAAGAAGAATTTTCAAAAGGAGGAAGAAGATTTTTGAAATTAAAGAAGATGGGAGGAGAAGAAGAGACTATCCTAAAGCATAAGATAAAAGTTAGGGATAGGAACCATATAACCAACAAGAAGCCAATACTTGACATTATGAGTGAAGATAGAATTCCCATTCTTTGGGTTGAAACCAAGTAAGCAAAAATACTAGACCTCTTGAGAGAATCAAACTTCAAGTGTATTAAGTCTTCAAAAAAATTAGGCAGAGTAACGACTGTATACGGGTGAATTCCAAATTATAGACAAAGAATGTAATCACAATAACCTGCATACAAAACAAACAAACAACCCAATGTCTTGAGGTAAACCTCAAGAAATCCATACAAAATATCAATTAAGGTCACAAGGTCTCCAACATAGGCCAAGGTTTCTAATCCTAAGTCCAAGAAGTCCAATTCTCCATAATGTCAAGGATAGTATCCAAATAGACCAAGTATCATTAAAAGTTTTTATGGTTCATGTTGATTATTAGGTGTCTTATAAGAGAAAAGAAAATCTCAAGTGAGCAAAATAAAAATGACATGAAATGTAATGCTTAAAGTAAATGGTACATAAAGCATAAAAAATAAAAGCATAAAGTAAAAACAATTTAATAATTAGTGGTTAGTTGGATGACCATCTTGAAACTTGCATTTGGAACTCATTAGAGGACTGGTAGAACCAAAGCCTCCACACAACAAGTTGAATTTGCTTTTTGTCATGTATATCATCCATTTGGAATCCTGAAAAGTACCATTTAATGATCAACGATGTTTAAGTAATCAACATTGACCAAAAGTGTTGTAGATCCATTAGAGGATTGGTATAACCAAAGCCTCCACACAATGAATCTCAAGGTTATTGGATCAAAGAGATCAAATTAACATACTTGGGCTTTCAAACATAGGTTTGGGCCACGAATGATCATTTATTTGAATCAGGACAAAATTTAGCGCTATGTTAAGCAGTCGTAAGTGGACTTATGTAGAAGTCGCACCTCTTTTGAGGCTGATCAATAGCAATTTATGCACCATTTGTTTTGAGACATGATATATAGATTATGCTCCAATAACACTTAGTGCAATAAGAAAGGGATAAGATGAATAGGGGTGGGAAAGAACATACAAACCACATTTGAATTAAATTTCAATTAAACTATTATTAAAATCATACATCCATTTTATGGAGTTAAACTCAATACCATGGATTCAATGATGTTAACAAAGTTCATAATAAAAAATTCAATCCAAGATCAGTCAGAAAATAATCACAAAATAATATTGCATTTAGTATATACATTAAAAAGGTTTTAAAATAGAAATAAAAGATAAAAATACCAACTATGTTCAAATTAATCAAGAAATAAAAAGTAAGACCATAGGAAAATCAAAAATGAACTAAAATAATTTTATAAAATTTTTGGTAATTTTTTAAAGTCAGAAACTATTTTTAAAATTAAAAGAAATGAGTAAAATAAACCAAAAATGATAAAAAATAACATAGTTAGAAATAAAAAATAAATGAGGTCACCAATATTTGTCACAATATCATTGGATCATTCCATAATTTTTTTCAGAATTTAAAAATGCATAAAAGTATTTTTAAACATTTAAAACAATTCAAATAAAGTGAAAATTTATAAAAAAAACATCAAAATACAAAATAAAATTGTGAAAAAGTAAAATTCAGAAAGAGAAAAATCAAAAATATTTTTCATAATATTTTTCAGATTTTTTGGACTAAAATGAATTTTCTATGATTTTTTGAAATTTAAATCAACTAAATATCAAATTCAGAAAAGAAAAATAAAGTTAAAAATATGTGGACCATTGGATGGGGGTCAAAACGCGTTAGTAATCAAATCCAAGGGATCTGGCGCGCTATGCATATCATGGTCATTAGTGAATAAAGCAATGGATCATTAATTAAATCATATTTAAAAAAAAAAAACAGATGGCGCGCCTTCATTGGTTGGAAGATGACACGTTGGTCATCTTCAACCTCCAGCCAACGTGAATTGCAAGTCTCTCAAACTGTAAAATCAGAAGCTCAAACCTATGCCATTCATTTCGTCTCTTCAAGACGAAGACAACCATACCTTCGTGACAAATTTATATAAACTGTAGCTTAAGCAATTTGGAAGGAAAGTTTTGAAAAGGGATTTGAAATTTCATGGTCAAAACATGTTTCCAGATAAAAGTAAGTGTTGCGACCAGAACCAGGGAAATGAGAGCATCATAATGATATCAAAGTTTTGAAGAATTGATGGAGAAATCTACCTATTGAAGTTGAGTTGTAGAGCTCTGAAACTGGACTTCTATGGAGCAATATAGGGCACGATTCTTGAAGATAATTGTATGGTTAGCTTCAGGGAAGATTAAGGAAGGTAAATTGATAGAAAAATTGGATTGAAAAAGGCTTGAACACAGATTTCAAAGTTGCAGAATTTTGAGTTATGGAACATGTTTGGCAGGGTGATATTGGATATCCAATCTTGAGAAAATGAATGAGGAAGGACCCTCTATTTATAGGGAATCAAATGGAATGTCCAAGTGTGTGAAATGATGAATTTTGGAGGGAAATCGTGTAAAGTTGCAAATAAGAAAAGTGTGACTTTTAATTTGATCAAAACTCATCCAAAACACACGTTTTGTTGTGATAATCACTTCTGGAAGTTCACTAAACATGTTTAGAGGCAAAAACGCGTAGAAACAAAGTGTTTAGAAGCTAAATCAATGATTTCAAATTCTGACCTTTGAAGAAACCTCAGTTTCAAGTTACCAAGTTCAAATTAATGGCATTCTCAACTCAAGGGGTCTTAGGGCATGATTCTTGTTGCTTTAGAAAAATGATGTCATAAGATTTGCAATGGAAAAAGAATAGGATCAAATGGATGCTTGAGCTGAAAGTTGCATTGAGTCAAAGTTGGAGACAAAGGGTTGACTTTGCATACTTAGAAATATTTCAAATTTTTCTTCAAAAGTGACCTATAATGTTTTGCATCCAAACATGGCCTTCCACTTAGAATTTGCTCTTGACCGGAAAAGATGGCATGAAATAGATCTATTAAATGACACGTTGAAACTTGAACCATTCAAAATCTCAAAAAATTGAGAGAGTTATGAATTGTTGAATTTGGCAAAAAAAATCATGAAATGACCTATAATCCTTTGTATCCTTAGGGCATCTTCCATCCATTTTATCACTTTGCACATAAAAGAAGGAATAAAGTTCACATACTCAAGATCATTGCGGAAACATAGTGGGCTCAAGGTGATAAAAATTGACCAAGTTATGATCATTTGAAGTCACACATGAGAAAATGAGGGTTCATCTGGAGGACTTGTAATCTTTCTTCATCATAAACTTTCTTCCACATGAAAACTCCTTGAAACTTTTGAAGTGATTTGTTAATAACCCTTTAAAGAGAAGGATGTATTTGGAATCACTTAAAAATACCAAAAGATGAGCAAGATTTACTTCTTTGAAGTTCAAAACCCTAGCTCCTAGACCAAGAAAATGCTTTGAGGAACTTTGACAATTTTGACCAACCTTCTTGTACCAACACTCTTGATTTGTAAATAGAAGTTATTGAGGATGATAATGAGAACTCATAGCCATCAAAACCACTTCCATAACTTGAGAATTTAGAGTATGCACTTGTGATCATTGGGAACAAGACCTTGTCCAATTATGACAACTTCTTCCATCAACCCCTTGTACCTTTGAATCAATTTGATAACTTTGAAATGTCATGAACCCAAAATAAACCCTGCCAACCCATTTCTTACAAAACAACTTCAAGGGTGAGGTTTGTAGTTCTCAAGGTTTATTGACTAGGGCGTGGAAATAAACTCATGAACCCATGGATCAATTTGCTAAGCCACATTGCCTTTACCTACATTATTAACAAGTAAGACCATCCAACATTGCATTTTATTAATTAGAAATAAAATGAAGACAAAATAGCCATGATCATAAAAAAAACAAGTCAAGGTGCTTGGTGATTCCTCAAAGAGCAAAGCTAAAGATAGGGAGAAGAACCACAAGCCCTAATGTGGTGTTGTTGTGATTGAAACAAAATGGTATGATGAAGGGATCTTAGAGGCAAAAATTGGGGTACAATAGCTGCCCTTATTTAAGTTTCTTATATCCAGAGATACGAAGGTTAAAATCCTTCGTGTTGACGCGATCGAATATACTTAAATATAAAACAAACCTTATTTTTGGCCTTAAGATGCCATGCAATGCTTATGAATGCATATGAACATAATCAAAGGGACGCGAAACACCACTGGGGATATAACAAAAGAAGCAAAAGAAAACCCCGACCAGGAAAATAAATCACTGGTGGATCCAAAGACCCGACTTATATAGGATGATTAAAAAATCAAAGGATACACCAACTTCTACTGAAGGCGAAACTACCAACGTTCACCGAAGGTAGAAAGGAGAAATCATCGATGTTCACTAGAGGGGAGCTACCAACGTTTACTGAAGGTAGAGAGAAGAAAATATCAATGTTCACTGACGATGAACTACCAGATTTCAATGAAGGTAGAGAGAAAAGAAAAATATCATAACACTGCCGTTCACTGAAGGTAGCAAAAAGATAACAATCACCAACTTTCGCTGAAGGTGACCTACCAACTTTCACTGAAGTTAGAAGAGAAAATATCATAGCATCGCCGTTCACTGACGATGAACTACCAATGTTCACTGAAGGTAGCAAAATGATAACAAGCACCAACTTTCACTGAAGGTGATCTACCAACTTTCACTGAAGATAGAAAGAGAATATCATAACATCGCCGTTCACTGACGATGAACTACCGACGTTCACTGAAGGTAGAAAAAAGATAACAAGCACCAACTTTCACTGAAGGTGACCTACCAACTTTCACTAAAGGTAGAAAGAGAATATCATAGCATCGTTGTTCACTGATAATGAACTACCAACGCTCACTGACGATGAACTACCAACATTCACTGAAGGTAGAAAAAATATAACAAGCACCAACTTTCACTGAAGGTGACCTACCAACTTTCAATGAAGGTAGAAAGATAATATCATAGCATCGCCGTTCAGTGATGATGAACTACCAACGTTAACTGAAGGTAGCAAAAAGATAATAAGCACCAACTTTCACTGAAGGTGACCTACCAACTTTCACTGCAGGTAGAAAGAGAATATCATAGCACCGCCGTTCACTGACGATGAACTACCAACGTTTATTGAAGGTAGCAAAAAGAAAACAAGTTTTTTTTTAAAATTCTGGAGTTTCACCCATAACGTGTCTCAACTTCTTCTTTAACCAAGGCACTCTGCCTGGAAAGGGTAATATATAAGCTGTCTCAAATAAAGAGACCTGCTACTTGCTGTTATAGGAAGGATTATAAAAATGACTTTCCGGGGAAAGCAATATGGCTTCCTGGGGAATGAATCATGACTTCCTGGGGAAATGCCAACATATTCCTGCTGAGGAGATAAAAGTATTCTTGTGCAAAATAAATGCACATTCTCAAACCAAAACTCGAAGCTTCCAGACATCCAAAGTAATAAAAATGTTGGGAAACAAAGATTCAATCCAAAAATAAACTAGAGTAAAACGGTCTACCAAAATACATCCTTTAAGAAATAAACTCAAGAAGGAAACCTAATCTATCCAGACAAAGAGCTATGTAGGAAGGATAAAGCAAAAATCTTCCGCGAGGGATAACTCAGTGGGGAAATTGAAAGAATATACACTTTCTGCTTATGACTGACACTCTATTGGAGAGAGGACAATACAACTCTGCAAAATAGGGCAATATGTCCACAAAATATTAATGAGTGCAAATGAACAATGATTTGCTAAATTTAAATTTGCATGACGTATGTATGAATATATGAGTGTTATCATGTATATGCTGACAAAACAGATATATAACACTGGGAATACACAAACAAAATTGACTCGAGCACCCACCACACTCAGCCAAATCACATCCAAGACGATCATCCCAAAAGAATAAATAAGCACCAACTGAGGAAACAAAGTCCTACTGCATGGCTTAACTTTACTGGGGAGAAACATAGTATGGTGACGAAACAGTACAGATACAGGGACATAACATCCTTCTTCAGGATTCACCAAGGAGTAGCACTCAGACTTCAATAGGGAAATACATGTTTTCAAATGTAACGCTTTTACTGGGTATTGCAAAAATAATTTCAAGTAAAGCAGATGGACACCAAATCATCAAAACACTCACTGGGGAATTCAGGCCCATTTTGAAGGAGGAAAAACATACAAACTTCACTAAGGCATATAATGCTCCATCATTGAGACATTAACTGGGGATTTCGTGCTGACTTCATTGGGGAGGTCAACACCACATTCTCAAGGGGAAACCAATATACGTTCTTCACTGGAGAAACCAAAGACATGTGTTCTTCGAGAGTAATTATTGTACCAACTTCTCTGGGATGAAAGAACTTCTATCAAACAAGCGAAACTTTCACTGGAGAAATCTTGGATTGAGTCTTCATATCATGCAAACTCAGAAAGAAGAAAAATGAACCAAGACTTGAATATAGACACTGGAGTCACAAACCCAATACAACGAAAACATCCTGAGTAAACCTTCCCAGGGGAAACAAAAACTTCTCAAAACAACTGGAGTTCGTCCATTCTTGGGATCACCACTTTTGTTTTTCTCTTGCATCACAAAATCTAAAGTAAAAGAAAATTGTAAATTCTTTTTGAAGATCAATTTTTTTATTTAATCTTTTCTCTTTGAAAATTATTATCAATAATAAATGGAGTCTTTGCAAGATAAATAAAATAAGAAATACAAAGAATTGGGTAAAATCTCAAATTTCATTGATAGAATGGTAGTCTGTGAATGGCGAGACTCCATGAATGATTACAAAGTTTGGAAAATGGTAATATATAATGGAAAAGATACATTGAGATACAATGACCACTATCCCCTCTAACAACTTTTGAAATCCTGAGCAGCAGCTTCCGTTGAAGTATGATGAGGATCCGAGAAGATTGTTGCTTCAATGATTAAGTCTTGTCTGATGTAGTTACTTGCCAAGAAAGTCCCTAACGTTTGCCTAAGCTGCCCTTGCGGGTTTTTAACTTAGCGGGAAATTTATTCTGTTTATGTCTCAAATTTTTGCCTAGACCATCCTTTTGGGTTTTCGGCCTACCGAGACGCTCTTTTTTTCCCTAAGCCTCCCTTTCAGGTTTTCAACTTAGTGAGCTATTCTTTTATTTCTTTAGGTGGAGTATTTCTTGACTGCATCAACATTCATGGGACGTGGGAACTCCTCTCCATCCATAGTTTCAAGAATTAATGCACCGCCAGAGAAGGCTTTCTTGACAACATATGAGCCTTCAAAATTGGGAGTCCACTTGCCCCTAGAATCAACGTTAAAAGACATGATCTTCCTGAGCACGAGGTCTCCTTCTCTGAATTCACGAGGCTTGACCTTCTTATCAAAAGCTTTCTTCATTCTCTTCTGATATAACTGTCCATGACACAAAGCTGTCATTCTCTTCTCTTCGATCAAATTCAATTGGTCAAACCTGTTATGGAACCATTTAGTCTCTGACAACTTGGTTTCCATTATCACTCACAAAGAGGTAATCTCAACCTCGATTGGGAGTACCACTTCCATTTCATACACAAGGGAGAACGGGGTTGCTCTTGTTGAAGTGCAGACAGATGTCCGATATCCATGCAAAGAAAAAGGGAGCATTTCATGCCAATCTTTATAAGTAACAACCATCTTATGGATAATCTTCTTGATATTCTTATTAGCAGCTTCAACATCCCCATTCATCTTCGGCCTGTACGGAGATGAATTGTGATGGACAATCTTGAATTCCTCACAAAGTTCTGTCATCATCTTGTTGTTTAGATTCGAGCCATTGTAAGTGATAATTCTGCTCGGCACACCATACCGACATATAAGATTATTCTTAATGAAGCGCACAACCACCTGCTTAGTAACATTAGCATATGAATCTGCTTCCACCCATTTGGTGAAGTAATCAATTGCTACCAAGATAAAACGGTGTCCATTTGAAGCTTTGGGTTCTATCATCCCAATCATGTCAATATCCCTCATAGATAAAGGCTATGGAGAAGAGATCACATTGAGAAGTGTCGGAGGCACATGAACCTCGTCCGCATAAATCTGGCATTTATGACACTTCTTTGCAAATTTGTAACAATCAGATTCCATTGTCAGCCAATAGTAACTTTCCCTTAGCATCCTTTTAGCCATCGAATGTCCATTGGCATGAGCGCCAAATGAACCTTCATGAATCTCATAGATTAATATGTCTGCTTCATGTCTATCCATGCATCTGAGCAAGACCATGTCATAATTTCTCTTGTACAACACATTTTCACTGAGGAAGAAACTGCCAACCAATCTTCTCAATGTCTTTCTATCTTTATTCAAAGCACCAATTGGGTATTCCTGAGTCTGAAGAAAATACTTGATATCATAATACCAAGGTTTTTCATCAGCTACCTCCTTTGTTGTAAACACATGAGCGGGCCTATCCAGTCGCTGAACTACAATTCGAGGTATATCATTCCAAGCATTTACTTGATACATAGAAGCCAGAGTTTCCAGAGCATCCGCCATTTGATTTTCATCTCTAGGAATGTGATGGAATTCAACTTTATTAAAGAAGGGTAACAATCTTCTAGCATAATCTTTGTAAGGGATCAAACCGGGGTGACGAGTATCCGATTCTCCTTTAATATGATTTATTACCAAAGCTGAATCACCATACACATCTAAAATTTTAATTCTGAGATCAATAGCTTCCTCGAGACCCATGATACAAGCCTCATATTTTGTCATATTATTAGTACAATCAAATGTCAACGTTGCAGTAAAAGGAATGTGTGATCCCTGTGGAGTGACAATCACAACACCAATTCCTTTACCATAAGCATTCACAGCTCCATCAAATATCATACTCCAGCAAGATTCAGGATCAGGACCTTCCTCAGGCAATGGTTTATCACAATCTTTCACTTTCGGGAAAATCATACTTCATAGACTGATAATTATCAACTGGTTGGTGATCAAGATAATCTACCAACACGCTGCTCTTAATATATTTTTGAGTGTGGTATTCGATATCATATTCAGATAGCAGCATCTGCCAGCAGGAAATTCTCCCAGTGAGAGAAGGCTTTTCAAAAATGTACTTGATTAGATCCATTTTGGAGATCAACCAAGTAGTGTGATTCAACATATACTACCGCAAACGTTTTTCCGCCCAGGCCAGATCACAACATGTCTTTCCATCATGGAATACCACGACTCATAATCAGTAAACTTTTTACTGAGATAATAAATGGCATACTCTTTCTTCCCCGTTTCATCTTGTTGTCCCAGAATACAACCCATGGAAGTATCTAACACTGTCAGATACATAATCAATGGTCTTCCTTCAACAGGAGGGAGCAGGATAGGAGGTTCAAGCATATATTCTTTAATACTTTCAAATGCCCTTTGGCAGACATCTGTCCACACACAACCTTGATCTTTCTTCAACAACTTAAAGATCGGTTCACATGTTGCAGTCATGTGGGAAATGAATATGTAAATATAATTCAAACGCCCGAGGAACACTCTGACTTGATTTTCCGTTCTTGGTGCTGGAATCTCTTTAATTGCTTTAACTTTATCAAGGTCAACTTCAATTCCTTTATGGCAAACAATGAAACCTAACAATTTCCCTGATCGAACACCGAAGGTACATTTATTTGGATTCAAGTGGAGACGATACTTCCTCAAACACTGAAACAACTTCAACAAATCTTCTATATGCCCTTCTTCAGTCTGGGATTTAGCAATCATATCATCAACATATACTTCAATTTCCTTGTGCATCAGATCATGGAATATGATTGTCATAGCCCTCTGGTACATTGCACCAACGTTCTTCAACCCGAAGGGCATCACTATGTAACAGAATGTTCCCCAGGGTGTGATAAATGTTGTTTTTTCCATGTCCTCTAGAGCCATTCTTATTTGATTATACCCGGAAAATCCGTCCATGAACGAGAAAACTTTGAATTTTGCTGTGCTATCCACTAACATATCAATGTGTGGCAATGGAAAATCATCTTTTGGACTAGCTTTATTTAGATCTCTGTAATCTACGCACATGCGAACTATTATGTCTTTCTTCAATACTGAGACAATATTGGCAATCCATTAAGGGTACACTGATGTCACAAGAAAACCGGCATTAATCTGCTTTAGAACTTCCTCTTTGATCTTCAATGCCATATCTGGGTGAGTTCTTCGTAACTTCTGTTTGATTGGCGGACACTCTGGCTTAAATGGAAAATGGTGCTCTACTATATCTGTATCTAGACCATGCATATCTTGGCAAGACCAAGAAAAAATGTCCACATACCCTTTCAGCAACTCAATCAACCTGCTCTTCACATTAGGATGCAATAACGCTCCAATCTTGACTTCCTTCTGAGCCAAAATTGATTACCTCCAATGGCTCTTTATATGCCTGAATGGCATTCTCCTCGTGCTCAAGCAACCTTGAGACATCTTCTGGAATCTCATCACAGTGTTCTTCTTCGGCCCCATACACATGACATTCAAAGTTGGGAGAGGGTGCAGGGTCATTGTATTCAACAAGTTTTTTAATTAATCTGCACATATGATTTATGAATGTTTTTAGAAACTGACACATATAACAAGTGATCATGCAGATTGAATTTCAGTTATTATTTATTTTGAAAGGTTTTTTCTGATTACCATTTTCCAGGAAAAAGCAGAAAATAAAGAGATAATTTGGGAAACAAAGACAACTTTTATTATTGATTTTAAAAGTCACAACAAACAGATAAGCCCATACAATATTAATACTTCCACCTTGGGCAGAGTGAATGATTTTTAAAAAGATTAACAAGACAAATTACTTTGAAACATGTATGCAAGAGGGAACATCAATGGTGATCCAATTCTGAACCCTAACTCTGTGCGTCACATAATTTGGCATTTCCGGCTCTGCTTCATCTTCCACAATGGCATTAATCCTGGAAACAGTTGGATGAAGATAACCCTCGCTATGGAAGATGTCTTGATACTTGCCTGTAGTCAACTTCGGCTTCATGCTCTTACCTTTGTCATTCTTCAAAGAGAACCCCAAGCTAGATCTATTCTTGTTTATAGGTGGTCCACAATCTGTCCCCATACCTCACTATGACCATTACGCACAACTTGCTTCGCATCCTTAAGTGAAACCATGGAATTCTCATTTCCCCTTATGTTATCAATGGATAAAGCTTGGAACTTGGTTTCGACAGCAGCTTCATCCGCCTCCACAATGCTGAAAGAGGACAAATGAGATATCAATAATGCCTGTTATCCATTTATAATCACCACTTTTCCTTCACATACAAACTTCAGCTTTTGGTGTAAAGTTGAAGTGATAGCCCCTGCCTCATGTATCCATGATCATCCCAACAAGCAGCTATAAGTGGGTACAATATCCATGACCTGGAAAGTAATCTGAAACAAATGTGGGGCTATATGAATAGGCAAGTCCACTTCACTAATAACAGATTTCCTTGATCCATCAAACGCTTTCACAATGATGCCACTTGGGCGCATGGGAGTTCCTTGATATTTCAACTTCATAAGTGTACTCCTTGGTATAATGTTCAAAGCAGATCCATTATCAATCAGCACATTGGATAGTGAATCATTTTTGCAGTTCATAGAGATTTGGAGGCCCAAGTTATGATTCCTTCCTTCATCTGACAATTCATCGTCGCAGGAACTCAGGTTATTACATGACGTAATGTTCCCTACTACACTGTTGAATTGGTCTACAAGCATGTCACTTTCCACAAAAGCATGGTCCAATACCCTCATCAAAGATTCTCTGTGAGCAAATGAGTTCATCAGTAAAGCCAAGATAAATATTTTTGAAGGAGTCTGCAGTAGATGATCTACAATTCTGTAGTCGCTCATCTTGATTATCTTCAAAATATCATCCACTTCTTTCTCTAGCGTAGTTCCACTAGATTCACCCGTAACCTTCTCCGGTTCAACATTTCAGCAATTTTCTTTCCAGCGTTAACATCTCCACGAACAACTGGTGCAAATACACGACTGCTGCGGGTCACTCTACTAGTCTCAACAATATTTCCAACATCAGGCTTTGGCTGGATGGGAACTTCCACACCATCCTCTAAGATTGTAGCATTATATTTTTAGGGTACAACCTTATCTAACTTGTAGGGGACATGACCCAGCAAACTAATCACCAATGGAGTAATAGCCGGCTTGCTATGATACTCAACTTCAAAATGGGCGGGTGCACCAAAACAAGGAACAATGACGTTTACCCCTTCTTCAACATAATCAGTCATTATGGAGTCATCTATGGAAAAAAAATCTTCATCCGAGGAGAAGAACTCATCTGCAGAGGCATACTCATCATCCGACTCTTCTTCAGCTAAACAAACCTCAATCATATCAACTTCATGGTAATCATCCCTTTGACCTGTAACCTTGATGGTTCCATTATCCAAAAATAACTGAACACCTTTCCTCATGATTGAACATCCTCGGGAGTCCAGGCAGCAAATTCGGCAAGATCCATACTGATGTTCCACCTGACCATCCATGTTGCAGAAAGTAGCATGAAATTGTACAAGATCCTCATTCATATACTCCACATTAAAAATTCTGAACTCTCCAGGACATCCAGAAACCATGTTCACTTCCTCTATATACTCTGCCCTAGGTATGATTATGTGGATGAGGCCCTCATCCATCATCTCCTACAAATCAACTTTTATCTTATTGCAACCCTGTATGTTTATACTGCAAATAGCACAACCGGCATGGTCATGCGTATAGTAACTAAATTCACAGAGGTATGCATGCATTTTCACCAAATCTCCTCTAACCAAATTAACATAAAAAATCCGGAAGTCACCAGGACAACCGGCCATCATATTCATAGTGTTTGCTCCTCCATGCTTGGGTAGAGGATTGTCTTTCACATTAGGGTCCACATCCTTGAAAGATAGAATACCAAACTTCACCAATTTCTGCACCCCAGTCTTTAAAGGATAGCAATTCTCAACATTATGCCCCGGTGCTCCCTGATGAAAAGCACATGTTTGGTATGCCTTATAATACCAAGGCAAGGGCGATGGTACATCGGGAGGTGGTCGGGTCTGAACCAACTTCTTCTGAAATAACATCAGTAGTAACTCTATATAAATCATAGGGATATGGTCATAACTCTCCATTCTCTGATTATACCCTTGATTCCCCTACTGGGAAGGTCTCTGATAACCAACAGTGGTTGGAGTTATACCACCAACAGGATTAACTGAGGCAACTTGCTATTGACGCTGATAATTTCTTCTAGGAGGATTAACTATCCTTTCTTGTATGACAGCATTTGTATCTCCTTCCTTCTTCTTGGTAAACCCATAAGATGGCTTCTTTGCACTTCCAGAACCTTCACTCTTTGTTAAACGACCCTCTCTTATAGCCTCTTCTAAACAGATACCCATGCCTACCATTTCAGCATAGTCACTTGGCGCACTTGCTACCATCCTTTCATGGTAGAAAGCACCCATAGTCTTCAATAAAATCTTAGTCATCTCCTTCTCTTCCATGGGAGGAATCACTTGGGCGGCTACCTCAAGCCATCTCTGTGCATATTCTTTGAATGATTCCCTGCCTTTCTTAACCATGGCCCTGAGTTGATCACGGTCCGGCGCCATGTCCATGTTATATTTGTATTATCTGATAAATGTTTCTCCCAAGTCATTGAAAGTATGGATATTGACGCTATCCAAGCTCAAATACCACTTCAGCGCTGCACCAGTCAAACTATCCTGAAAAAAGTGAATCAGCAGACGTTGATCATCAGTATGGGTAGACATTCTCCTTACATACAAAACCAGATGAGCACGAGGGAAAATGTTGCCCTTTTACTTCTCGAACTCTAGGACTTTAAACTTTGCAGGTATCTTAACATTCGGGACCAAGCATAATTCATTCACGTTCTGCCCGAATAACTCTTTTCCCCTGAGGGCCTTCATCTCCCTCTGCATCTTGTCAAACTTCTCTTGAAATTCATCCATTCTGTCATAAATACCCAAGTCTTCACTTTGTGGAAGAAAAGGACGAAACATATCATCATAAGTGAATGGGACCATATTCACTGAAGGAGGTGCAGCAGGAGCAATATGCACCACATGTCAAAGGCAATCTGGCATTCACCGTTCCATTTGACTACCTGATCTTTCTTCAAGAGTTTGAAGAGTGGCTCACCGGTAGCAGTTAAGTGTGATATAAAACAGGCAATGTAATTGAGACGACCTAAGAATCCTCTGATTTCTTTTTCAGAACGAGGGACTGGCATTTCTTGGATGGCCTTTATCTTGGCGGGATCAACTTCAATGCCTTTATTGTTGACAACAAATCCTAGAAGCTTTCCAGAGCATACTCCGAATGTGAACTTGTTAGGGTTTAACCACAGTTTATATTTCTTCAGTCTCTCAAATAGTTTGTGCAGGTGAATGAGATATTCTTCTTTGGTTTATGATCTGGCGATCATATCATCCACATATACCTCTATTTCATGATGAATCATGTCATGAAATAAAGCCACCATAGCCCTTTGATATGTTGCCCATGCATTCTTTAATCCGAACGACATGACCTTGTAGCAGAAAGTGCCCCATTGTGTAACGAAAGTAGTTTTTTCCATATCTTCGGGAGCCATCTTTATTTGATTATAGCCCGAGAAGCCGTCCATGAATGAGAAGACTTTATGCTGAGCGGTATTGTCGACTAAGACATCAATGTGTGGTAGAGGGAAATCATCCTTGGGGCTTGCCTTATTCAGATCCCTATAGTCTACGCACATGCGAACTTTCCCGTCTTTCTTTGGCACTGGCACTATATTAGCCACCCATTGAGGATAGGATGTTACAGCTAGGAATCCTGCATCAAACTGTTTCATTACTTCAACTTTGATCTTTTCAGACATGTCAGGTCTCATGCGACGATCTTTTTGTTTAACAGGAGGGCAGTCTTTTTTAGTTGGCAGACGATGAACCACAATGTCGGTATCCAACCCAGGCATATCTTCATACGACCAAGCAAATACTTCCACATAATTGCGCAACATCTGAACCAAACGGATTTTGACACTGCTTTCCAAATTAGCACCGATCCTGATTTCCTTCTTATTTGACTCAGTACCCAAGTTGATAACCTCAATTGACTCTTCATGTAGTTGAATAGCCTTTTCCTCTT
Organism: Vicia faba; assembly: GCA_948472305.1. Classification (NCBI taxonomy): domain Eukaryota; kingdom Viridiplantae; phylum Streptophyta; class Magnoliopsida; order Fabales; family Fabaceae; genus Vicia; species Vicia faba. The sequence goes on from CATIWC010001013.1 coordinate 137,507, forward strand.
GTAATAGAAGTCTGGCTAGTTCTCCTGGTATGTCACAATCTTCCTTGCTTTCGTCTTCGACTTGGTTGATAGGACATTCAAAGTCATAGTTGGCAATAATAGAGTTGTTGGCAATAGGATTCAGAGTGGATGTAGACCTGCAAGAGTGTGTGTGTGCATGTAATATACATGGCTATCTTTTGGAAATGTATTTAAAAGAAAAGAAATACACTGAACACAAATATTTGAATGCAAAAGAGTCCAATGTACTAAATAATCATATGATTAGATGAACAAAATATAAAACCATTGACAAAAGAACTGAAGTTCCCCATGCTAGGCACATGGCTTAAAAGTAAATATCAAAATATTACAGACAACAAGTTCTTAAATTGATTAAAAGAAAAAACAAGTAGATCACACCTCAATGAAGGAGACAGGCACATAGTCCTTCGCATGCCAATTGTTGGGCTTCCCTTCGGTTGTTGGGTAGATCTAGTATTCAAAAGCACACTCATTATCAGAATCCTCTATGGCATTCACTTCATGACTCTTGAGGTGGAGAGACGACTTTCCCGTACGAGCATCTCTAATCTCTTTCTGAGCTTTGGAGGTGAAACCTATCCCAAACTTATCTGCTTTGAACGGGATGTCGGGGAGCTGACCCCACATCTCATTGTTTCCTTCTTCTACCACAACACGAGCATCCTTAAGAGAAACCATCTTGGGAATAACTTTATCGGCTTTTGGAGTGTCGGAGGAGATTTTGGTGGTGGCACAACTTCAAATGTCTGGCAAGGAGTCTCTATAAATTCGCCCTCCATTTCTACATACTTGAAAGAAGTGAGGTGGCTTACCATAAATTCTTCTTCACCGTAAACAGTGACAACCTTCCCTTGAACTGGGTATTTTAACTTCTGGTGGAGAGTAGAAGTGACCGCACCTTCCCCATGGATCTATGGGCGCCCAAGCAAACAAGAATACACATGCCGTATGTCCATTATGTAGAATGTGGAGTTGAAAATCTGTGAACGAACCTTAATTGGGAGATCCACCTCTCCATGAACCATCATTTTCGACCCATCGAATGCCCTTACAACAATGTCACTTGGCTTCAAAACTAAACCTTCACAGTCTAGCCGATCTAAAACGCCTTTAGGTAACACGTTTAAAGATGAGCCAGTGTCTACCAAAACATGTGCCAGAGTGGTCCCCTTACATTCAACAAAAACATGCAAGGATTTATTGTGATTCTTTCCCATGGGAGTTAAATCTGCGTCGGAGAACCCCAGACCATTGTCAGCTGTCAGACTTGCTACACAGTTCTCAAACTGGTTGGCTATGGTTTCTTGAGGCACGCGAGCCTTTTTCAAGAACTTAATCAGAGCTTATGCATGGGCGTCAGAACATATCAATAGGGACAACATTTATATTTTAGAAGGGGTTTATCCCAATTGCTCTACTATTTTGAAGTCGCTTTTCTTGATGATTTTCAGAATCTCCTCCATCTCTTGAGTGGATGGTTCTTCCATAACAGTCTTTTTAGAAAGTGCCTCTTCCCTGGCAGGCTCACTTTCTTTCTCTTTCCCTTTAGTACTGTCACCAACATTGCCGTTGATTATGCGGATTGGAACTGCGGTAGTGGTTGGTGGTGAGATATCAGGGGAAACGACTCTTCCTGTTCTTGTGACTTTACTAGAACCAGTGATATTAGTAACACCTGCTTCATTATCATCAATCCAAGAATCTTGTTTTACCACATAGTAATAAACATCGACACCATAATTCCATGGAACCACTTTATCAAAGGTGTATGGAACGGGTCCGAAAGCACTGATTATGAGAGGAGCAATGATTGGTTCATTTGAAATCCTGATAGGACCTTTGGATGAGATCCTAGGAGGATTGTTTGAAATTGTTATGATGGCCAAGTCTTCAGCTTTGTCGACTGAATTTTTGATGGCAGGATTATTTTCGAATAGAATTTCACGGCTATCCATTAGGCGTTGTATACCTTTCCTCAGTTTTTCACATCCATCAGATTGTCTCATACAACCCACACAGTCTTTTTCACAGCCGCGGAAAGTCCCAGCTTTCAACAGATTGCTCGTGATTATGTTCAATGGAGTAGTTAACCCTTTGACAGAGGCAATGAAAGTTGTATCTTAGACGACATTAACACCTTTGTCGTGCTTCGGCATGGGAGCGGTAATTACATTCGGCGTTGGAGGAGGATCAAATTAAATAGTGTTGTTGTCAATTAAATCCTGGATTTTGTTCTTCAGAGCCCAACACTGATCAGTCTCATGCCCTGGGCTATTTGAATGATAAACACATTTTGTATTTGGATTATACCTCGGTGATGAGGTGTCAGGGTTGACAGGAGGATCCTACAATGTCACTAAATTGATCCTGAGCAGATGCTGAAGGGCTTGAGAAAATGACATGCCTAACCTCGTGAACTGTCTTCTTGGAGCTTCAACTCATTGATGATTGGTGGATGGTCTTTGAATAGCAGTCGGATTGGAGATTCGGACATCATTGATAGACGGATGATTATTCATTTTGGTACGGGCCTTTTCTCTATACATAACATTAACTTCTTTCTTCGTGGCAAAAGGTTTCTTGACAGGATTGGGAGTGGAAGTAGACGCCACATAGATCTTTCCACTCTTAATGCCACTTTCTACTCTTTCACCGGTTAGGATTAATTCGGTGAAACCAGAAGAAGAGCAGCCCACCAACAGATTATAGAAAGGACCAAATAATGTGCTCATGAACATGTCAATGTGTTCCCTATCAGCCAAGGGAGGTTGGACCCTACTTGCAAGGTCTCTCCACTTCTGTGCATACTCCTTAAATCCTTCATCCTTCCCCATGGTCATACCTTACAATTGAACCCTCGTCGGTGCCAAGTCGGCGTTGTACTGATATTGATGGTAGAAGGCAGTAGGTAGACCCTCCCAAGTATTGACGCGAGAGCCATCCAACTGATAAAACCATTCAAGTTGTGTTCCATCCAGACTCTCTTGGAAAAAGTGAATCCATAGTTTTTTATCAGCAGTGTGCGGTTGTATCTTGCGCACATAGGACTTCAAATGGAGCTTTGCGTAAGAAACCCTATCGTATTTTGAGAAGGTTGGTATTTTGAACTTGTGGGGAATGACTACCCCAGAGATTAAGCCCAAATCGTTAAAATACAGACCGGGAATAGCTTGGATTTCCACTGCTTTCAACCTGTCTTCTAACTGCTTGTATTTGATGTCTGCAGGTGGATATTGTTCATTGAAATAATCATCATCAGATTCTTGGTCATTGATACAGTCGGCCTGAGTACTCTTGACTTCACCAATTTGGTTCTCATCCTCTTCGGATGAATCTTCCTCTATTGGAATTTGACAGATTATCTCTTTGAACCTTTTACCCATGTTGAGCAGAGCTTTCTTCTTTTGCTTCTTTTTAGCGGCCAACAAGGCCATCATATCCTGCTGCCCCTTGGGCAGGGCGAGTAAAGCTTCTTGAAATTGAGAATTCTGAGCCTGGAGTTCCGTCACAGTTTTCTCTAGATCCATCTTGCTGAAATAAACAGCGGAGAGATAAGGAAACCTATTATGCGGACGCCTGTCATGTCATGATGCATGAATATGCAGTATGCAAATGATTTCAAGGATTTAAAGAATTTAAATTTGTATAGACAAATAGTGAACAAACATTAACTTGAATTAAAGAAATCTTGATTTGAATACAAACATGCCTCTTGGGCTTACAACAACATAAATAAGCATAAAGTAAACTCCTAAGACAGAAAAGTCATGCACATCCTCTTTGGCGCAATGTAGGTGTTTAAAGGTAACTGATTGAGAATAGGGATCCCTACAAGTTGAGAAAATTCCTCCAAAGTGGGCACAAGTTGGTAATCAGGAAAAATGAAACAATGATGCAAAGGGTCGAATAATTGGACAAGCACCTTTATCATCTCTTCTTCAATACTTGAGGTAACCAAACTAAGGAGTCGTCCATGTCTTTTGGTGAACAGGGAATCTTCAGGGAGCCTTGATACTAAATCCTTGAGTTGTGGAGGTACCCTCACAAGACTGACTTGGATAGTGTTCCTACGAGCGGAGGCCATGTCCTACAAAACAGAACAAAGATAAATCCAAAAATCCTTGAAATGGTTAGTGATGTTTATGATGTTTATGATGTTATGATGTTATGATGCTATGCACAAGTGTATATACAAAGCAAACAAGTCCTCGATTTAGGCTTGCGTGGGGTTTCAGGTAAATACCCTCTTGAAGTTTTAGTTGGCTCAACCTGTCCTAGTTAAAAGTAATCGGGTTCTAAGGGATCTCAATATCACTGATCTTTCCCGCAAGTTCCGTTCGATAAGCGATTGACTCGCAACCAAACAAAACCCAAGAGTCAAACCTCAATGAGTGTAGCATCGAGTATCAACCAACTTCAGACTGCACCAAAGCCAGCCATCTCGCTACGTCCTAATGGCCAAGTTGGTCAAGTAAGGTTCTAAGGTCAGTTGATGCTTTATGACACCACGCGGCGGCCCCTTACTCTCCTTGATTGACTCAAGGGTTACCGGTACCAACCAAAGTGCCACATCAACGTAGCTACTGCTTCAACCGTGTCGTATACCCCCGCACAGTTCCCTCACAGTTTATTGCTACTTACCTAAAAGGTGTCCCCAAATCCAGGTGTAGGATTTTTTTAAAAGTAACCCAAACAAGGAACCAAAATATAAAGCAAACAAATCAAACAATATAAGCAAGTAAATATGATCTAACCCTAAGGTAACCTCACTTTAGATAAAATCCCCAGCAGAGTCGCCAGTTCTATGATACGGTGGGAGAACTGACTTGAGGGTTTTGCGTTTGTGTTTGCAAAATGTTATGGTTTAGCAAGAGTCGCCACCGACTTTTCTTTTATCCAATAAGGAAAGGTGGAAAAAGCACATGAAAGACCTTTTGAGATGTTTTCATGAGTTCGGGGGGTAGATTATGAAAAGGAAGGGTATTAACACCCTTTCCATCCATGGTTTTCCATGGGCTCTTAGTTACTTGTTAGATCACTTGCTTTTGTTTGAAAATTGTGCTTTTGTGTAGTTTTGAAAGTATTTTGAAAAGGTGCCATCGTTTAGGCGAACTTTGCAATGATTCCCGTTCGTAAAAATGTATGCAAAGTGTTAAGCTTTTAAAAATATTTCAATGTTTGGAAAGTGTTTTGAAGATGTTTTGGAAAGTGTTTTGAAGATGTTTTGGAAAGTGTTTTGAAGATGTTTTGAAAGTGTATGTGATGGTTTTGAAAATAGCAAGGATGTTTACTTTGAAATTGAGCAAGTAACTAAAAGTAACCTACCTACTCAAAAGGTTTTATATGTGTTTTTCCTCCTCCTTTAGATGTTGCTATCTTACCATTTATTTGATAAGAAGCCCCATCGTTGGATGTGAAGGGACGAGCGTTGGGTCATCGTATGACCATGATAGCAATGTTGTGAAATGACTTAGCACTTTTTTGTAGGGACTAAGATCATTTTGAAAGGCAAATTTGATAGCGTCATCGAGGGACTATGATCTTTTTCGATTTGTTTGTGCTAAGACATCCCACATGCATAACATGACCATTTTTATAAGGCAACAAGTGGAATTTCCCTAAGGGTGCATGTGTGCAAGTGTGTTTGATTGCATGCATTTTGTCTTTGATTTTTGGGTTGTCTACTTGTTGATTTTATCTTGCCATACACACCTAATTACTTAACTTTTATATGAAGGTGATAAAAGAGTGCAAAAAATAAATCCTACACTATTACAACCATATTGAATTGCATGAAAATATAGAGGCAAGAATAAGGTAAAAGCAAGAAAAATGGATCTTTCGACTTAGGGCAACAAACCCTTCGACTCTTCCATTTAGGGCCCTCTTCGACCTTACCTGAAAAGGGGTGAAAGAATGAGTTTCGACTGGGGCCTAGAAGCCAACATATTTTGGCTTTCGATTGGGGCCTGGAGGCCAGCATGTTGTGCCTTTCGACTGCCTCTTTCATTTGGCCTGAAGGTTAGTATGGAAGCCAGAGGCTTCGTTTCTAACTTTTCTGTCTCCTGTTTCTTTCATTTGAGTTTGAATAGAAATATGGCCCAAGGCCATGCCAACATCACCTTAAGACTAGATTAGTTCTTTAAAGCGTATTTAAATGTACCAAGAGCAAAAGCCAAGAAGATTGTTAACCATGACACATATTAAGAGAGTGAAAACAAAAAGAAGAAAATAGTATGTACATGTTTTAAGTGAAAAAGAAAACTTATTTACTTGCTATGCTGGAAACAAAGGGACAAAGGTTAAAAATGACTTACCTTGCTGGAGGTTGGAGCGTGTTCTGGACTTTGAAGCAGTTGCTTTAAACACCTCTGTATTCGAAGGAAAAGACCCAGGGTAGGCCTTCGACACTGGATTCGAAAGAACAAAATAAGTGAAATATCCTTTTTTGCTGGATTCAAAGGAAAGAACAAGTGGGATGTTCCTTGAGTCGAAGGAAACTGGAATGTGTTTCTCTTCAGAATTGAAGGAGGTAACGATGATTCTGGTTTTTTTTTGTGATTTCATAAGTGTTGAAGTGTTTGAGATTTTGATGGTGTGTGAGAATTTTGAAGATACATTCCCCTCCTCTTCTCTCCCTTCTCTTTTCTTTGTGAAAATGAACTCTCTATTTATAGAGAAAGACTTTTGGGAAGCTTGGGGAGAAAAAAATAATAAAATAAGGCTCAGCTGGAAAGTAAGTGTCCACTTGTGCCATAAAAGCAAGATGAATGGTTCAGATGGGTTGCTTCTTTTTAAAGGAAAACAGGCGCAAGGCTCAAGACAAACTTTTCTAAAAGGTAGTACTATGCTATTAAGTGCAAGTGGTCTTAGACAACAAATGGGTAAAGGCCTAAAAAGGGAAAACACGTAGCCTAGCCTATGGGTCTAAATGTTCAACTTGATCTTTTGAGTCGAATCCTCCATCTTTCTACACCTTTCGACCAGACTAGAACAACACATCATTCGTTTTCACCAGTTGTGTGTCCTTTGAATGAACCAACTGTGTGTTCTTCGAATGGCCCTTTTCAGAAGGTTATTAACTTCTGAATAGAAGGAAGCTTTCACAAGATTATTGAATTTTGAATTGAAGAAAACCAAAAGGAGGCCTTTACTTCCTGAGTCGAAGGAACGTTCCTGAGTCGAAGGACACTGTTGAGTCAAAGGACATTCCTGAGTCGAAGGACACTCCTGAGTCGAAGGACATTCCTGAGTCGAAGGACATTCCTGAGTCGAAGGACACTGTTTCAAAGGGAAACAAAAACTCAATTGAAGCTTGTATGAATATCATTTCCTTCTGAATCGAAGGAGACCTATTTGAAGTCATATACCTAGACGAAAGAGGCACACTAGCAACAACTTTTGAGCAAACGAAGGAGGTGAAAAGTCCAATCAAAGGGGGATGAATCGAAGGAGACCTATTTTCCTCCAAATTCGTCAAAATGTTATTTTTATCTGTTTTCTCCCTTTTTGACAGTTTCCTCTTAATTCTGGTGCTGGAAGACCCCAATGTACTTGTGCAAGCTTGAATTTTGAGAATTATTGTGAGAGATGCCTTGAGAATTGAGAGGGCAAATTTTGGGGTACAACAGCTGCCCCTGTTCAAACTTCTTGAACCTGAAGAGTTAGATTAGCGGATCCGGCATCCGTGACTTGATGGTGAAATAAGTTTGAACACTAGAGTGCCCAGAAATTTGCACTCGAAGATAGATGGTGAATGGGCTTATAGATGCCATTTGGAGGAATGTTGGTAAACTCTGGAAGAAGTATCAACATAAATCTCCTGTTGATCCATACTAAACTTGCTGTCTTACCTGTGAGAAAGGGGTTAGGAAAGTGAAAATGCTTGCATGATTCTTACCAGATGTGGTATCATGCTAAATGCATTGTTATGTACATGCTATGATGTATGAATGCGAAATGTGTGTTTTTGTCCGGGAAAATAAATCCCTGACTACTGCTGAGGAAATCTTCAGAGGTTGAATCCTTGATTGCCTGTTGGAAATGAAGAATATGCATATCTTCAAATTCTTTTGAAGAGATGCTTTTGTTGGGGAACATCACTCAAATATCAGCTGTTATCTGGTCGGATCCAAGCTTCACAATTGCTGAGGGTGAAGTAGTCGGTTGCTATCTGGTCGGGTCCAGGTTCCATGGCAACTTACTAGGGGAAGGAATGAATTAACTGTTATCTGGTCGGATCCAGGTTTTGCAGAAAATTCCTTGAAAACTGTTATCTGGTCGGGTCCAGGTTTCATAACAACTTGTTGGGGATGTGGAGGTTGACTGTTATCTGGTCAGATCCAGGCTTCACAGTAAATTGTTGGAGGTAAGGGTGAATTAACTGTTATCTAAACGGATCCAGGCTTCACAGTAACTTCTTGAAGACTGTTATCTGGTCGGGTCCATGCTTTATGGTCTTTTGTAAAGTTGTACTATTATCTGGTCGAGTCCAGGTTTCATAGTGTCTTTCTGGGGACCAGGGTCAATTGTTATCTGGTCGGGTCCAGGCTTCACAATATACCATTCGAAAAGCTGTTATCTGGTCGGGTCCTTGCTTTATAATAAACTGGTTGAAAATTGTTATCTGGTCGGATCCAGGCTTTGCAGATTTCTGAGGTTTGATGAGGTCAATTGTTATCTGGTCGGGTCCAGGCTTCACAATGAACTGGTTGAAAAACTGGTATCTGGTCGGGTCCAGGCTTTATAGATTTTTGATGAAGTTAATTGTTATCTGGTCGGGTCCAGGCTTCACAATGAACTGCTTAGTGATTTAGTTGTTATCTGGTCGGGTCCAGGCTTCACAATGAATCTCTGAGGATAATTGCTATCTGGTCGGATCTATGCTTCACAATGACTTTCTTGAAATGATGGAAATGAGGAATGATATCTGGTCGGATCCAGGTTTCTCAGTCCTTTGTCGGGGAATAAAGAGGCAACTCTACTGGGAACAAGTATTTAAAACCTTGGTAGGATTAAGTTTAGGTTTTTCTATATTTTGAAGATTTGGGCTGATCGTGTCCATGTTTCATAGCTTTTTGAGAAATGATATCAACTGTTATCTAGTCGGATCCAGACTTCAGTAACTCAAGAGGTCAAACTGTTATCTGGTCGGGTCCAGGCTTCAATAATCGAAGAAATCAAACTGTTATCTGGTCGGGTCCAGGCTTCAGAAATTGAAGAAGTCAAACTGTTATTTGGTCGGGTCCAGGCTTCATTAATCGAAGAAATCAAACTGTTATCTAGTCGGGTCCAGGCTTCAGAAATTGAAGAAGTCAAACTGTTATCTGGTCGGGTCCAGGCTTCAGTATAACTTGAAAATTGTGCTAATATCTGGTCGGATCCAGGCTTCATAGCATTTCTTGGTAATAATAAAGGCTTTGTTGAAGACTTTTCTAGGTATTAGGGGTTATGGCCCTGTGATTTGCAGTTATTTGAAGGGAAAATTCTAATTGGAGAGTATAGACTCAGTCAGACGAGGCCGACTTATCTTGGGGAGGATATACTCAGCTGGGGATGATGGACTCATCTGGGGAGGATATACTCAGCTAGGGATGATGGACTCATCCGAGGAGGATAAATTCTGTTTTGGAGAAAATAACCTTGGTGGGAAAAGATGTATTCAGCTGGGCGATTCAGACTCAAATGGGGAATTTCGGTTCCGTTGAGGGATTTGTACTCCGCTGGGGAAATAGAATCTTGGTTGGAAGATATACTCCGATGGGGAATATGGACTCAGTGGGGATTGTTTATTCAGCTGGACTCAGCTTGGAGAATAAAATCTCGGTTGGAAGATACACTCTAATGGGGATAAAAACTCCTGGTTGGGAGATATACTCCACTAGGGACAGAAAACCCTGGTTGGGAGATATACTCCACTGGGGATGATGGGATTATCTGGGCAATTTTGGACTCAACGGGGAGTGCTTACTCGACTGGGGAAATCTGGGTGTCTCGTACGTTGAGGAATTTGCACTTGGCCCGGGGAAATAACTCTATTGGGGAAATAAACCCTGCTGAGGAGATGAATTACTTTTAGACAGAGACCTCTAGGCTTCACATTTGTAAAAGCTGTCAAGAGATTGAGGCGCTGGCAGGGGGTTTATCCTTTGCGAAGAAATTTTGTAGGCAATTCCGCTGGGGAAAGGTTGCATTGAGGTTGTTTCGATAGGGATAATGATGACGAGATAACTCTGTGGGGAATTAAATCTACTGAGGAGATGGATTCCTTTTAAGAAGAGATCTCCTAGGATTTAGCTGGAAAAAAGCTGTCAAGAGATTGAGACTCTGGCCAAGGATCGTCCCGTGCAAGGATATTTTGCGGGCAACTCCCTTGGGGAAAGGTTTATTACCAACGCCCCGGTGGGGATAATGATGGTGAGATAACTCTGTGGGGCTACTTCACATTCATTTAAGGGGATGCTTACTGCAGTTGTGCACTGATGCCCTGTTGAGGCTGCTGCTTGGCAGGACACATGTGCCAAATAGCTTTAATTATATTCATATGCATATATTCATTCAATTTTAGTCATTGGACAAATTTGCATTCAAAACAGAGACAGACAATTTTTCACTTCAAAGTGTATTTGTATTGATATTTTGCCCATGAACAGGCGTTTTTGTACATAGAGACGGAAATCCTAGTAAGAGGAAATCGTCGAAAAGAAAATTGAGAATGAAAAACAAATAGCCATGTGAAATGATCTCATTGCCTTTCAGCTCTACTATTTCCCCAGTGTCTTTGAACGTCCCTTACTGTTGATCGAAGTTGATTGGATTGATCCTGGACCATTTGAACTTGGACCTTGGTGATAGTGTTGACCGCGTTGATTTTATGGGACATAGTCGTACGCTTTTAATCCTTAATTTTTTGCCTGAACCTCCCTTTCAGGTTTTCGGTCCACCAGGATACCCTTTTTTGCCCAAGTCGCCCTTTCGGGTTTTCAACTTGTCAGGTGTACAATCTTTTGTATATATCCCTAATTTTTGCCCAAACCTTTTGGTTTGCCGGGATGCCCTGATTTTTCTTAGGTGTGTCAACCTAACGGGTCTCTTATGCGTAGTATTTTTTAACTATGTCCGTGTTTATAGGATGTGGGAAATCTTCGCCATCCATGGTGGTCAGTATCATGGCACCACCAGAGAAAATTCTTTTGACAACAAACGGCCCTTCATAGGTGGGGGTCCATTTTCCTCTGGGGTCACCTTGTTGTAAAATGATGTGTTTTATCACCAGGTCACCAACTTGATATACTCGAGGCTTGAACTTTTTGTTGAAAGCTTTGATCATCCGTTTTTGATATTTTTGTTGGCTGCTTCGACTGCACCATTCATTTTCGATCTATACGGAGAAGAATTGTGATGCTTGATCTTAAATTGAGTGCACAATTCCATGATCATGGCATTGTTGAGGTTAGTCCCATTATCGGTGATAATCCTTTCGGGGATACCATAATGAAAAATGAGATTGTGTTTGATGAATCTGGCTACTGCTTTCTTGGTGACTGAGGAAAATGAGGCGGCTTCGACCCATTTGGTGAAATAGTCAATAGCAACAAGAATGAAATGGTGTCTGTTGGAAGCTCTGGGCTTGATCTCTCCGATCATATCGATACCCCATATTGCAAATGGCCACGGAGAAGTCATGACATTCAGAGGGATTGGAGGTACATGGACCTTGTCAGCGTAGATTTGACATTTGTGGCAAGTTCTTGAATGTTGATGGCAATCTGTCTCCGTCGTTGACCAATAGTAGCCAACTCTTAAGATTTTCTTAGCCATTGTATGCCCACTTGAGTGAGTACTGAAAAGGCCATCGTGCATGTCTTCCATGATTTCCTCTGCCTCCCTCTTATCCATACATCGGAGTAGAGTTGAATCATTGTTGCGCTTGTACAATATCCCATTACTTAGGAAGAATTTGGCTGAAAATCTTCGTAAGAACTTTCTGTCATTGATAGATGCTCCCTCTGGATACTCTTGCGCTTCAAGGTATCTCATTACCTCATGGTACCAAGGTTTTTCCGTATCGGTGTCAAGCTCGTAGCAATGTGCAGGTTCACCAAATATTTCAATTGTAATCATAGGGGCTTCATTGTCCCATCTGACTCTGAACATTGAGGACATGGTTGCCAGAGCGTCAGCCAACTAGTTTTCTTCCCTAGGGAAATGTTCAAAAGTGATCTCTTCGAAGTGAGGAATTAGGGATAGCCCAAGTTCCTTGTAAGGGATAAGATTAGGGTGTTTAGTGTCCCAATCTCCTTTTACTTGGCTGGTCACCAAAGTGGAATCTCCAAACACATCCAAATGCTTGATCCTTAAGTCAATAGCAGCTCTTAGACCTAAGATGCATGCTTCATACTCAGCCATATTATTTGTACAATCGAAGCATAGTCTGGCGGTAAAAGGAGTGTGGCATCCTTCAGGAGAGATGATCACAACACCAATTCTGTTACCTAAGGCATTGGAAGCCCCATCGAATACCATAGTCCATCAGGATCCTTGCTCAGGTCCGTCATACGGTCTAGGTTTTGCACAGTCGGTTACCAGCATAATATTCTCGTCAGGGAAGTCGAAGTTCATTGACTGATAATCATCCACAGCTTGATAGGCCAAATGATCTGCTAGTACACTTCCTTTGATGGCTTTTTGATTTGTGTATTGAATTTCGTACTCAGTCAAGATCATTTGCCATCTGGCTATTCATCCGGAAAGGGAAGGTTTTTCAAAGACGTACTTGATCAGATCCATTTTAGAAATCAACAAAGTGGTATGAGTCAACATGTATTGCCTTAGCCGGCGAGCAGCCCACACTAAAGCACAACAAGTTTTCTCGAGCAGTGAATATATGGTTTCATAGTCGGTAAACTTTTTTGCTTAGATAGTAAATTGCATGCTCTTTTCGGCCAGACTCATCATGTTGGCCCAAAACACACCCCATAGAATTCTCGAGCACTGTTAAGTACATGATCAACGGTCTTCCTTCAATTGGAGGCATGAGAATAGGAGGTTCTTGCAGGTATTCCTTGATTTTGTCAAAGGCAATCTGGAATTCATCGTTCCATTTGACTACCTGATCTTTCTTCAAGAGTTTGAAGAGTGGCTCACAGGTAGCAGTTAAGTGTGATATGAAACGGGTAATGTAAATGAGATGAACCAAGAATCCTCTGATTTATTTTTCAGAACGAGGTACTGGCATTTCTTGGATGGCCTTTATCTTGGCGGGATCAACTTCAATGCCTTTATTGCTGACAACAAATCCTAAAAGCTTTCCAGAGCATACTCCGAATGTGCACTTATTAGGGTTTAACCTCAGTTTATATTTCTTCAGTCTCTCAAATAGTTTGTGCAGGTGACCGAGATGTTCTTCTTCGGTTTGTGATCTGGCGATCATATCATCCACATATACCTCTATTTCATGATGAATCATGTCATGAAATAAAGCCACCATAGCCCTTTGATATGTTGCCCATGCATTCTTTAATCCGAACGGCATGACCTTGTAGCAGAAAGTGCCCCATTGTGTAACGAAAGTAGTTTTTTCCATATCTTCGGGAGCCATCTTTATTTGATTATAGCCCGAGAAGCCGTCCATGAATGAGAAGACTTTATGCTGAGCGGTATTGTCGACTAAGACGTCAATGTGTGGTAGAGGGAAATCATCCTTGGGGCTTGCCTTATTCAGATCCCTATAGTCTACGCACATGCGAACTTTCCCGTCTTTCTTTGGCACTGGCACTATATTAGCCACCCATTGAGGATAGGATGTTACAGCTAGGAATCCTACATCAAACTGTTTCATTACTTTGGCTTTTATCTTTTCAGACATATCAGGTCTCATGTGACAAACTTTTTGTTTAACAGGAGGGCAGTCTTTTTTAGTTGGCAGACGATGAACCACAATGTCGGTATCCAACCCAGGCATATCTTTATACAACCAAGCAAATACTTCCACATAATCGTGCAACATTTGTACCAAACGGATTTTGACACTGCTTTCCAAATTAGCACCGATCCTGATTTCCTTCTTATTTGACTCAGTACCCAGGTTGATAACCTCAATTGACTCTTCATGTGGTTGAATAACCTTTTCCTCTTGTAACAGAAGTTTGGCTAGTTCTCCTGGTATCACAATCTTTCTCTCTTTCGTCTTCGGCTTGGTTGATAGGACATTCAAAGTCATAGTTGGCAATAATAGAGTTGTTGGCAATAAGATTCAGAGTGGATGTAGACCTGCAAGAGTGTGTGTGTGTGTGTGCATGTAAGATACATGGCTATCTTTTGGAAATGTATTTAAAAGAAAAGAAATACAATGAACACAAATATTTGAATGCAAAAGAGTCCAATGTATTGAATGATCATATGATTAGATGAACAAAATATAAAACCATTAACAAAAGAACCAAAGTGCCCCATGCTAGGCATATGGCGTAAAAGTCAATATCAAAATATTACAGACAACGAGTTCTTGAATTGATTAAAAGAAAAAACAAGTAGATTACTCCTCAATGAAGGAGACGGGCACAAAGTCCTTCGCATGCCAATTGTTGGGCTTCCCTTCGGTTGTTGGGTAGATCCAGTCTTTAAAAGCACACTCATTATCAGAATCCTCTACGGCATTCACTTCATGACTCTTGAGGTGGAGAGACGGCTTTCTCGTACGAGCATCTCTAATCTCTTTCTGAGCTTTGAAGGTGAAACCTATCCCAAACTTATCTGCTTTGAACGGGATGTTGGGGAGCTGACCCCACATCTCATTGTTTCCTTCTTCTACCACAGCACGGGCATCCTTAAGAGAAACCATCTTGGGAATAACTTTATCGGCTTTTGGAGTGTCGGAGGAGATTTTGGTGGGGGCCACAACTTCAAATATTTGGCAAGGAGTCTCTATGAATTCGCCATCCATTTCTACATACTTGAAAGAAGTGAGGTGGCTTAACATAAATTCTTCTTCACCGCAAACAGTGACAACCTTCCCTTGAACTAGATATTTAAACTTCTCGTGGAGAGTAGAAGTGACCGCACCTGCCCCATGGATCCATGGGCGCCCAAGAAAACAAGAATACACAGGATGTATGTCCATTATGTAGAATGTGGATTTGAAAATCTGTGAACCAACCTTAATTGGGAGATCCACCTCTCCATGAACCATCCTTTTCGACCCATCGAATGCCCTTACAACACTGTCACTTGGCTTCAAAACCAAACCTTCACAGTCTAGCCGATCTAAAGCGCCTTTAGATAACACGTTTAAAGATGAGCCTGTGTCTACCAAAACATGTGCCAGAGTGGTCCCCTTACATTCAACAGAAACATGCAAGGCTTTATTGTGATTCTTTCCCATGGGAGTTAAATCTGCATCGGAGAACCCCAGACCATTGTCAGCTGTCAGACTTGCTACGCAGTTCTCAAACTGGTCGGCTGTGGTTTCTTGAGGCACGTGAGCCTTTTTCAAGAACTTAATCAGAGCTCGTGCATGGGCGTCAGAACATAGCAATAGGGATAACATTGATATTTTAGAAGGGATTTGTCCCAATTGCTCTACTATTTTGAAGTCACTTTCTTTCTCTTTCCCTTTAGTATTGGTACCGGCATTGCCGTTGGTTATGCGGATTGGAACTGCGGTAGTGGTTGGTGGTGAGATATCAGGGGAAAAGACTCTTCCTGTTCTTGTGACTTTACTAGAACCAATGATATTAGTAACACCTGCTTCATTATCATCAATACAAGAATCTTGTTTTACCCCATGGTAATAAACATCGACACCATAATTCCATGGAACGCTTTGTCAGAGGTGTATGGAACGGGTCTGGCAGCACTGATCATGAGAGGAGCAATGATTGGTTCGTTTGAAATCCTGATAGGACCTTTAGATGAGATCCTAGGAGGTTTTTTTGAAATTGTTATGATGGACAAGTCTTCATCTTTGTCGACTGAATTTTTGATGGCAGGATTCTTTTCGAATAGAATTTCGCGGCTATCCATTAGGCGTTGTATACCTTTCCTCAGTTTTTCACATCCATGAGATTATCTCATACAACCCACACAGTCTTTTTCACAGCCGGGGAAAGTCCCAGCTTTCAACAGATTGCTCTTGATTACTGTGATATGGTGGGAGAACTGACTTGAGGTTTTGCGTTTGTGTTTTCAAATGTTTCGGTTTAGCAAGAGTCGCCACCGACTTTGTTTTTATCCAAAAGGAAGGGTCAAAAAGCACATGAAAGACCTTTGAGATTGTTTTTGGGTTCGGGGGGTAGATTATGAAAAGGGAAGGTGCTAGCACCCTTTTCATCCATGGTTTTCCATGGGCTCTTAGTTACTTGTTTTAGATCACTTGCTTTGCTTTTGCAATTGTTTGAAATGGTGCTTTGTGTGGTTTTGAAAGTATTTCGAAAAGAGGCCATCGTTTTGGCAATCTTTGTAATGATTCTTGTTTGCAAGAATGTATACAAAGATGTTTGTCTTATGAAAAATGTTTCAATGTTTTGAAAGTTGTTTGGAAATTGTTTTGAAATGTGTGTGTGTGTGTGTTTGTTTGAAAATAGCAAGGATGGTTTGCAAATTAATCAAGTAACTAGAAGCATATCTACTACTCAAAAGTCTTTCTTGTACATTTTTATTCCTTTGACATTGTTAATTTACCATTGTTTTGGTAAGCAACCCTATCTTTGGATGTTAAACGGGACAGGCGTGGGTCATCGTATGACCATGATAGAAATATTGCCAAGTATCTTTAGAAAGTTTTGAGGGACTAAGATCATCTTTGTTTAGGCAACCAAGATAGCATCATCGAGGGACTATGATCTTTTTGTTTTGTTTGATTTTGCCAAGATACCTAGCATGCATACCATGGCCATGTTTTAAGGCAACCAAGTGGGTGAAACCCTAGAGGTGCTTGTGTGCAATGTGTTGTCATTTTCATGCATTATTGTCTTGTGTTAGATCAAGCTATTTGTTTTGATTTTTGTCTTATCATACAAACCCTAATTTAATAAACATGCATATAATGCGATAAATTGCGTAAAGTAAATCTAAGCTATTACAACAATATTATGGGAGGGGGGATACAAGTTTCGAATGGAGGATATTTGCACAAAATAAAACCCTAATTTACTATTACAACCAAATTGAATTTATTGTACAATAAATAAATAAACAAATATTTAAATATGCAATAAAATGTAAATATGCAAAAAAAATGTTTTGTAATTGTTTTATGTATGAGAAAATAAAATTATCTAAGTCCTAAAAATAAGAAAAAATAATGTTATTATTTTGAAAAGGGTGGGAACCCTAGTTTTTGTTTTAAAAGAAAATATATATTTTCTAATATTTATTTGTCCATTTTTGTTCAAGAAAAATAATAATAACCTGTATAAAATGTTTAAAAAAATGAAATATGTATGAAAATAATATTTTAAATGTGAAAAATAATAAAATAAAAATGTATGATATTTTTATATTATTTACAAGTTATTTTAAGAAAATGATTTCTAATTGTTAAAATAAAACTATTTTTAATGCAAAAAATAAGATAAAAATAAAATGCAAAAAATTAAGAAAATATTTTTGGGATTTTTTAATGTTCATAAAGAAATAAAAATAAAGTCAAAAACATAAAATATGCAAGAAAAATACAAAAATATAAAAATAATAAGTCAGGGGGGTGCAAAAGTAAAATGGGGGTGTGAAAAGTGAAAAATGCAAGGCCCAAGCGCGCCAGGCCCAGACATCTTCGTCCTTGACCTATGTCTCTCCAAACGCGCGCGTTCTTCTTCAAATCCTGTTCTTGCTCATGCTTGCATGAAATCAAAAACTTAAAACATGAAAGTTATAACATTTTTAATCACGATTCCAACCATATCCATTTTGTGACCTAACTCTCAAAGGACAGAGAGAATTTTAATGGCCCTAATTTCTGACCTAGTTTTTTCATGAACTTCAACAATCAAATACTCTTAGCCCAGTTAATATAAATTGAAACTATGCATATGTACATCTCAAGCATGTTAAAGACTATATTTTTACTTCACAAACCTAAGCTTAAGGATGCCTAAATAGAGAGATAGAAACTTGACAAATACATTGTTCAGTTGAGTTTGGATATGGCAATGTGGGAACTTTGAGTGAGGCCTGAAGTTCTTGTGAGCTTCCTTGAAGTTCCCTCAAGCTTCTCCAATGCTCAGCTGGTCTTGTAGATGCTTGAATCTTGCTGCACGAGTCAACTTGCAAACCTTCAAAATGAAAATGGTGAAGTGTGAAAATGAGCTCACAGTTGCAAGACAGGGGCCTGGATAGCTTGGATGGGATGTATGTAATGTGTTTGAAGTGATTCAAAGCAAAACGCACGAGGCAAAATGGAAATGGCTTAATATTTGCAGAAGCTGCCCTGTTTTGGGCAGAAATGGTGTTTTTTGTATTTTAGGGTGTTTTGGAAGTTATGAATTCGTGTATTTTGCTTGAGACAATGTTCTGAAGTTGTTTGAAATGAAGCCAAGGCTTGCCTTTATCAAATGGATGAGTTGTATTGACTTTTGCAAGTTTCTTGCTTTTTTAAGAAAAGTTGGAAGTGACAATGCCAAAGCCTGTACAGGCTTGCTTGCTAGCTGCACATAGTTGGTACAAGTTGCCTGATATTTGTGGATATTGTTTGCAGCAAAAGATTAGGTCCATGGCTCAAGATTTGCAAATTTGGAAAAAGCAAGCTTTATCAAAATGGTATTATGAACGTTACGCCATAAATGGATTAATTCATTGTGCAATGCTTCAAAGATCAGAACAAGACCATTATCCAATGTGTTTGCATTTAATTATGGAGTGTAGAAGGGATTAGGACCTGTAAAACAAGTACAAGCATGTTTGAAACTGATTTGCAACTTGTAACATTGTGAAAATGCCTTGGACAAAAGTGATAAATTGCCATTTTCATTTCTTCGATTCTCCCTAACCATAAATGATCTTGAAGATTTCTTGGACATTTTGGAAAGCTTGTAACATGATCTACAATAAAACTTTGAAATTCATTTTGAGATTCCTCTTGGAACTAGGTGAAAAGTTGCCATGAAGTTAGGTAAAAAATCTGCCTAAACTAGGACAAATTTTCACTAAGTTAAAAAGTTTATGGACCCCTATTCACAAAATCATAACTTGAGATCCAAGCATATTTTTTGGAAAACTTTGTAGATCAAAGTTGTAGATTTTGTGGAGGACTACAACTTTCATGTTGGAAGTTTTCTTTGAATCCAATTGCATCATGGTGAAAAAGTTGGGAAAAAATAAGAAATTTTCATAACTTAGAAAAATTCTAAGTTATGAAAAATTTCAAATTAAAACCCTAATTTTCAAAATTAAGTTTCTTGGTCAACAAGTTTCACATTTTGACATGTCTTGATGAATTATGACCCTTGGCACTTGATTTTGACCAAAAAGTTAAAGTTTGACTTTTCAGTGTACAATTTACTTTTGATCAGTTGACTGCAAAATTCATCTGTCAATCCTATGCATTTGAGATCTTTTGAACTATGTGATTAGGTCAAGATGATGCCATTGAGTCCTTGAAATCATGCTTGAATCCAATTGGTCATTGGCTAGGTCAAAAATCAGAAATTGCCCTTCTACAGTCAAAACCCTAATTTTGACCATTTTGCCCTTTTGATGATCTGATCAAATTTCTTGAGGAGTTGTGATCCAAACTTGATCAAATGGTACATAGGAGCCTAGAATGTTGTTGTGGATAAAAAATTATGAAGTTTTACTGTAAATTGGCTATGGTTTACTTTTCCTCCAATACAACTGATTTTTAGGTCAATTGTCCAATTCACTGGTCAAAAATGTGATTCAAGGCTTGAAACTTGGTACGAACAATCTTAGGGGTCCAAGATGGTGTATGAAAGTCACATGAAGCATTGACGGTCCAAAAATCCTTGTGCAAACTCAAACTCTAATTTCAGGTCATCAGTGCAAGATGAGGTCTTGAGCTGAGCAAACCCTAATCCTGTATTGAGTCCAAGAAGTCTTGTGAGGAAATTCTTGAGAATATGAGAGGGAAAATTTTGGGGTATAACAGCTGCCCCTGTTCAATCTTCTTGAACCTGAAGAGTTAGATTGGCAATTTTTACCGTTCGTGACTCGAAGGTAAAAGATGATTGGACACTAGAGTGCCCGTAAATTTGCACTCGTCAAAGTGTAGCTGAGGAAATGGGCTTAACAGATTCCATTTGGAGATGTGATAGAATCTTGTTGGATATGGGCTTAAAGATGCCATCCAAGAATGTTTGCTGGGTTGTAAGTCATAAGAATGAGTATCAGAATGGTGTCCATGTCTGGAACGTATCTGAGTTGTATCTGGAGACTGAATCTGAATGAGCAAAAGAATAGCATCCGTGTCTGGAGCATCTCTGAGCTGTATCTGTACTAGAATAGCATCCGTGTCTGGAGCGTCTCTGAGTTGTATCTGTACTAGAATAGCATCGGTGTCTGGAGCGTCTATGGGTTGGGGAAAATCAGAATAAGTGACAGAATGGCAACCGTGTCTGGAGCGTATCTGAACTAGAATCTGAATAAGTGATAGAATGACTTCCGTGCCTGGAGTGTATATGAACTGTATCTGAAGTTGAGATCTGAATGAGTAGCAGAATGAATTCCGTGTCTGGAGTGTATCTGAACTGAGATCTGTATCTGATAGTTGAAGTCTGAATAAGTATCAGGATGGCATCCGTACCTGGAGCGTATCTGAACTGTGTCTGAAATCTGAATCTGAATGAGCAACATAATGACTTCCGTGTCTGGAGTGTATCTGCACTGTATCATGATTGTATACTGTTAATGGTAGCTTGTTAATCTTATCCTGAAAAGGGTAAAATGTTAGCTGAAACACAAAGTTATGTTGCATGAAATGTATGATGCAATAAATGTGTTTTATCAATGTTCATGATATATGGATGTAATGTATGCGCATGTAAGCTGATTTGCTGTCTTGCTGAGGAAAATAAATCCTTAATAACTGGGGATAATAAAAACCCTTGACTGCTTCTGAGGAAAATAAATCCTTGACCACTGCTGGAGATTCAAAATCTTTGAAAACTTCTGTGGGGATGTGAGGATCCTTCATGTCTTGAAGTTGGAGTATTGACAAAATCTGTTGTGAGAGTAATGCCAAACCGCTTGAATAATCTGCTTGGGGAAATCCAAAGAACCTTGTTGATGTCTACTGGGGATTTCATAATGGGAAACCTTACTCCACTGGGGAATAGAGAAAACTCTGAGGACTTCTGTGGGGAATTAAGAATGAGAATCTTCATTCAGGAGACCTCATTGGGGAATAACAAAGCTCTGAGGGGAAGAAGGCTTTCTAATGGGGAGTAAGTTCAGGACTATGGGGGAAAAAAGCTTATTCCTGTTTGGAAAAAGTTCAGGAGTTTGGGTTGTATGCCACTCTACTGGGGAATTATCCTAGGTTAGGGAAGGACAAAAAGTTTACTGTTATCTGGTTGGTTTCCAGGCTTCAAGACAACTTGCTGGGGAGTTTGGGGAAACTGAATGGTTTCCGCTGGGGGTTGATAGTTAGAAGTTTGACTCTGTTGGGGAAGAAGGTTTCATCTCCACTGGGGATCAGTAGTTCAAAGTTTTTGCTCTACTGTGGATTGGGAGTTTGAAAACTTAACTCTGATGGGAATTAGGGGTTTGAAATTATAACTCCGCTGGGGATATGTATTTCAAGGTTTTAGCTCGGCTGGGGATCTAGATGATGTACTGTAGGGATTGCTTATGGAATATCCTAAAGACGTTTTCCTATCCTTTCAGCCTGTCAGTAATTATTATTTTCCACTTTGTTTATTTGTAAACAGTAATTATGTACAAATGCATATGTTCATTAATGAATCATTGGACGTTTTTTGCAAATAAAAACACAAGTGTAAAAAGAAAAAGACAAATAGTTTTTGTACTTTGTAAGAGATATCTTTGTATTAACTTTGAGTAAGTGTTTTGTACAAAGGAGACAGGCATCTTAGTAAGAGGATGGTGTCATAAAAGTTAGAAAATTTTATATAAAGAAAGATAGCTATGTGTGTAAAAATCCCATGGGGTTCCCATTCTGCTATAGCCTTCGTAACTCCGAATATCTTATCCATCCGTTACTTCGTCCGAAGATGATTGAATTGATCAGAAGCTCAGAGTCTGTCAGTGAAGAGATTGCACTTAAAGTGATCCAACGAGACATAGTCATACGCTTTAATTCCATAACTTTTGCCTGGACCGCCCTTTCGGGTTTTCGATCCACCGGGAAACCCCTTTTTGCCCAAGTCGCCCTTTCGGGTTTTCAACTTTCCAGGTGTACAAATTTTTTTGTTTTATCCCTAATTTTTGCCTGAATCGCCCTTTCGGGTTTTTGATTCACCGGGATGCCCTTTTTTTGCCTAGGTGTGTCAACCTAGCGGGTCATTTATGCGTAGTATCTTTTGACTATGTCTGTGTTCGCAGGGTACGGCAGGTCGTCTCCGTCCATGGTGGTTAAAATCATTGCCCCACCAGAAAAGATGTTCTTGATTACAAATGGTCCTTCGTAGGTAGGAGTCCACTTGCCCCTGGGATCACTTTGTGGCAAGATAATACACTTGATTACCAGATCCGCGACTTGATATGTCTGGCATCTGAGTTTCTTGTTGAAAGCCTTGATCATCCGTTTTTGATACGTCTGATCGTGGAAAACAGCAGGAAGTCTCTTTTCGTCAATTAAGTTCAACTCATAAAGCCGGGTATGAATCCAATCGTCTTCACTAAAACCAGCATCCTTCATGATTCTCAAGGAGGGAATCTGAACCTCGATAGGTAAAACAACCTCCATGCCATATACCAAGGAATAGGGTGTTTCCCCAGTTGATGTGCATGCCGTGGTACGATACCCGTGAAGAGCAAACGATAACATTTCATGCCAGTCCTTGTAGGTGACTGTCATCTTTTGTATGACCTTCTTGATATTTTTGTTTGCAGCTTCGACAACACCGTTCATCTTTGGCCGATAGGGAGATGAATTGTGATGTTGAATCTTGAACTGTTCATACAAAGCGGTGATCATAGTATTGTTAAGGTTTGTACCGTTATCAGTGATAATCCTTTCGAGGATACCGTACTGGCAAATAAGTTTCTACTTTATGAAGCGGGTAACAATATTCTTAGTAATAGATGCGAAGGAAGCTGCTTCGACCCACTTGGTGAAATAATCAATGGCCACAAGGATGAAACAGTCTCCATTGGATGCTGTAGGCTTGATTTCTCCAATCATGTCGATTCCCCACATAGCGAATGACCAAGGAGCTGTTAATACATTTAGAGGAACAGGAGGCACGTGTACCTTGTCTGCATAGATTTGACATTTGTGACAAGTGCGGGAGTGTTGGTAGCAGTTAGCTTCCATGGTAGACCAGTAATAACCCGCCTGTAGAATCTTCTTATCCATCGTATGCCCGCTAGAGTGAGTGCCGAAGGTACCTTCATGCAATTCAGCCATAATTCTTTCAGCTTCAATCTTGTCCACACAACGGAGCAGAACATAATCATGATTGCGCTTGTACAAGACGCCATTACTTAGGAAGAACTTTGCTGAGAATCTCCTTAAGAACTTTTTATCGTTGACTGAAGCTCCTTTAGGGTATTCCTGAGCCTCGAGTACCTTTTGACTTCGTGAAACCACGACCGGCCCACTACCTCTTCGATATTAATCTCGTGACAATGTGCAGGTTCAACCATCCGTTCAATGGAGATTTGGGGAGCCTCATTGTCCCAATCAAGTTTAAACATGGATGACATTGTAGCTAGAGCATCTGCTAGCTGATTCTCTTCTCGCGGGAAGTGCTCGAAGGTAATCTGCTCAAAATGTGGTAACAATGTCAAGACATGTTCTTTGTAAGGGATGAGGTTTGGATGTTTAGTATCCTACTCTCCTTTGATCTGACTGATGACCAAAGCGGAGTCCCCAAACACATCTAAGGATTTGATTCCCAAGTCTACGACGGCCTTGAGTACAAAGATACAAGCTTCATACTCTGCCATGTTGTTCGTATAGTTGAAGCAAAGTCTGGCTGTGAAAGGTGTATGGCAACCTTCTGGGGAGATGAGTACCGCGCTGATACCGTTGCTAAGCGCATTGGAGGCCCCATCAAAGTACAGGGTCCATCGGGATCCTTGTTCAGGTCCGTCATATAGTCTGTTCTCTTCAATGTTGTCCAATGTCATGATGTCCTCGTCAGGGAAGTCAAACCTCATGGATTGGTAATCTTCGACAGCTTAATGGGATAGATGATCTGCTAGCACACTCCCCTTTATAGCTTTTTGGGTCGTGTACTGTATGTTGTATTCTGTTAGGATCATCTGCCATCTAGCAATCCTTCCAGATAGAGCAAGCTTCTCAAAGATGTACTTGATCGAATCCATCTTAGATATCAGCAAAGTGGTATGAGTCAACATATACTGCCTTAGTCGGAGAGCAGCCCATACCAAAGCATATCAAGTTTTCTTGAGCAGTGAGTATCGGGTCTCACAGTCGGTAAACTTTTTGCTAAGGTAATAAATGGCATGCTCTTTTCGGCCAGACTCGTCATGTTGGCCCAGTACGCACCCCATTGAATTCTCTAGGACAATCAGATACATGATTAGCGGTTTTCCTTTGACGGGTGGCATCAAGATAGGAAGTTCTAGCAAATACTCCTTGATTTTATCGAAAGCAAATTGTTAGTCATCATTCCACTTAACTACCTGATCTTTCTTCAACAGCTTGAAGATTGGTTCACAGGTAGATGTTAGGTGAGAAATGAACCTAGCAATGTAGTTTAGGCGTCCCAAGAAACCTCTGACCTCCTTCTCAGTGCGAGGAGCAGGAATTTCTTGTATAGCTTTGACTTTGGCAGGATCAACCTCAATGCCTTTGTTGCTGACAATGAAACCCAAGAGTTTACCGGATCGGACTCCAAATGTGCACTTATTTGGATTCAGTCTGAGCTTGTACTCCTTCAACCTGAAAAACAGCTTTTGCAAGTGGTCAAGGTGTTCTTCTTCAGTTTGTGATCGGGCTATCATGTCATCTACGTAGACCTCTATCTCATGATGTATCATATCATGAAACAAAGCTACCATGGCACGTTGATAGGTTGCCCCTACATTCTTCAGTCAGAATGGCATCACTTTGTAGCAGAACGTACCCCACTGTGTAATAAAAGTAGTTTTCTCCATGTCCTCAGGGGCCATTTTGATCTGGTTATAGCCTGAGAATCCGTCCATGAAAGAAAATACTTTGTGTTGAGCTGTGTTGTCGACCAGGATGTTGATGTGCGGAAGTGGAAAGTCATCTTTAGGGCTGGCCCTGTTTAAATCTCTGTAATCCACCCACATTATCACTTTGCCGTCCTTCTTAGGCACGGGCACAATGTTAGCAACCCATTATGGATAGGAAGTAACAACCAGAAACCCAGCATTGAACTGCTTCATAACTTCTGCTTTGATCTTTTCAGACATGTCAGGTCTCATGCGGCAGACCTTTTGTTTAACTGGTGGATGGTCTTCTCTTGTGGGTAGACGGTGTACCACAATGTCCGTATCAAGTCCCGGCATGTCTTCGTATAACCAGGCAAAGATTTCAACATAATCATGTAGTAGCTGAATTATGCGCTCCTTGACACTCGGCTCTAGATTGGCACCTATCTTGATTTCCTTTTTATCATCCTCAGTTCCCAAGTTGATTGTATCCAACTGCTCTTCATGAGACTGAATTTCTCTTTCCTCTTGCTGAAGTAATCTGGCCAATTCCCCTGGCAACTCACAATCTTCCACACCTTCGTATTCGGCTTGGTTGATCAGATCTTCAGAGTCACTGAAGGCTATAGTAGTATCGTTACCCATGGGTTCCGAAATGGAAGGGTACCTGCATTTGTGAGTGTGGGTGTGTGTAAGGGATAACCATCTTAAAACAACAAAATGTAAAAAGAAAGACAATGAGCACAAAAGGTTTAAATATGAAAAGCGTCCATGATTCATTAAAATGACATATGAAAATGAAATAAGAACCCTTACAAATGGACCTATGTGCCTTGGGTAAGACACAAGGTTGAAAAAGTATGAATTGTTTATGAATTATTACAGATCCAACAGAAAATGGAAAAGATAAATTACTAATTTATGAAAGTAATCGGAACAAAGTCTTTTGCTTCCCAGTTGCACGGTCCTCCATCAACAGTAGGGAAAATCCAGTCTTCCAAGTTAATCTCTTCTTCACTGTCCTCTAGTGCATTCACCCCTCGGTGGCTGATCTTCACAGGTGGCCCTCCGGAACGGGAGCGATGCACAACCTTCTGACTAGCCGAAGCAAACCCTAGGCCGAACTTGTCTGATTTGAAAGGAAAGCCGGGAAGCTGCCCCCAGATAGTGGATCCACCTTTTTCCACTACTGTTCTAGCATCCTTGAGAGATGACATCCGAGGTACAGGTCTTGTGATCACAGGAGTTGAAGATACTACTTTAGTTGCCGCTATTTCCTCAGAAACCTCTTCAAAGTGTTGGAAAGGGGTCTCAATGAATTCGCCATCTAACTCCACATAACAGAAGGAGTTCATATGACTGATCATGTATTCCTCTTCGCCATGAACAGTTATAATTTTCCCTTGGACGGGGTACTTGAGCATTTGGTGCAAGGTGGAAGTGACAGCTCCGGCATTGTGAATCCAGGGTCGTCCCAACAGGCAAGAGTAGGAAGGACGGATGTCCATCACGTAGAATGTTGAATTGAACGTATGGGTACCCACTTTGATCGGGATGTCCACCTCCCCGTGGACCATCCTTTTAGAGCCATCAAATGCTCTTACAATGATATTACTGGGTTTCAGGGTTAGGCCTTCACATTTAAATCTATCCAAGGATTTCTTTGGCAAGACATTTAAAGACGACCAAGTATCAACCAAAACATGAGCTAGGGTGGTTCCCCTACACTCTACCGAGACATGTAGCGCGTCATTATGTTTTCTCCATTTTAAAGTTAAATCTGCATCGGAGAATCCTAGACCATTGTTAGCTGTTAAACTAGCCACGCATTCTTGGAACTGATCAGCGGAGGTTTCTTGTGGCACGTGGGCCGTCTTCAAAAACTTGACCAAAGCTTTAGCATGTGCCTCAGAGCACAGCAACAGGGCTAACATAGATATTTTGGAGGGGGTCTGCCCCAGTTGCTCAACAATATTGTAATCACTTTTCTTAATAATCCTCAGAATCTCTTCCATCTCTTTCTGGGATGTTTCAGGAATGGCTAATGACTGAGCCTTCGTCAAGACAGGCTCCTCTTGAACATTCTTTCCTTTTTTCTCAGCAACGGAAACAAGAATGGGAATTGTATTGTTATTTTCAGTGGGTACACTTGCAGGTACAATCACAGGGGTAATCTTTGGGATGGCCGTGGGTCCAAAGACTGTTGTTGGAGGAGCAATCTCTGGAGAAAAGATTCTCCCACTACGAGTAATTTTGCTTGTTCCAGCAATGTTACTGATGTCGGGGTTATCTTCCTCAGAGCTTTCTTCTTCAATGGTCTGTTCAATCTGTTTGACACCATGGTAGTAGATTTCTCCACCATAGTTCCATGGTACCATTTTATCGATTTTGTAAGGGGTTGGCCCCGACATTGTTATCTTCAAAGGAGTAGTCATAGGAGCGGATGTAATCCTAACAGGTTTTTTAGGAACCCTGGAAGAATTGGCGTATATGGTTATTATTGAAACTTCTGGAACTGGAATGGGTGAGATGGGAGCTTTCTCAAGCAGAATTTCCTTATTATCGATCAATTGTTGGATTCCTTCCTTCAATAGAGGACAGTCAAATGGGGAGGATAGGCAAGCATGGCAATCTTGGTCACAACCTGGGAACACCCCAGCTTTCAGCAAATTTAACTTGATGGTGAGGAAAGGAGTTATCAATTCATCCACAGTAGAAACAAACAGGTCTTCTTCCAGAGCACTGGTATTGTGTCCATGCCTAGGCATTGGAGCAGAGATAACATTCGGCTTTTCGGGAGCTTCAAATTCAACTTCCTTTGCATCAATCAGATCTTGAATCTTATTCTTCAGGGCCCAACAGTTGTTGGTGTCGTGCCCCGAACTTTCTGAATGATAAGCACACCTGGCATTGGGATGGTAGTGCGGAGATGAAGTATTAGGATTTTTAGGGGCCTCCTTTAGCATGGCCAGGTTCAAATTTAAGAGATGGGGTAAGACTTGAGCAGGAGTCATGTTTATCTTGGTGAATTGCCTTACCGACCTTTCCACCCTTTGCGGGTTATTCCTTGACTGTTCGTTTCTCGGCTGATTGTTTCTCGGTTGGTCTGAGGCGGACTTCTGAATCATGACAGCCCCCACAGTTGGTCTTCTTTCAACTCTTCCCTGATTCCTTTGGGCATAGACAACTGACACTTCTTTCTTTCCCGTGAAGGGCTTTTTTGCAGCAGCAAAAGTAGACGCATCTTTCTGAATTTTTCCGCTTCTAATACCGGCTTCCACCCTTTCGCCAGTTAGAATCAACTCAGTGAAACCTGCAGAAGAGCTTCCTATCAGGTGATTAAAAAAAGGACCTGACAACATCCCCAAGAACATATCCACTAGATCTCTTTCAGATAAAGGTGGCTGAACCCTTCCAGCTAAATCCCTCCATTTTTGGGCGTAGTCTTTGAAACCCTCGTTGGTAGCCATAGCCATACTCTGTAGCTGAGTACGGGTTGGCGCCAAGTCGTAGTTGTATTGATACTGTTTATAGAATGCGGCTTCCAAATCCTCCCAATTATGGACATCAAATCTCTCCAACTGGTAAAACCAATCCCGCTGCGTTCCCGAAAGACTGTCCTGGAAAAAGTGGACCCACAAGTCCTTGTCAGAAGAATGTGGTTGAATTTTCCTGACATAAGATCTTAGGTGCATCTTTGGGTAAGACACCCCATCGTACTTGCAAACAGTGGCACTTTGAATTTAGGAGGGATTACAATTCCAGAAACCAACCCTAACTCCTCAAAATCCAGCCCTGGCACTCTCTGTAACTCCATAGCAGCTAGACGCTCTTCCAAGTTTTTGTATTTGTCATCGACTGGAGGATACTGTTGTTCAGAGTAATCCTCACCTTCCTCTTCTTCAGCTTCAGATTCAGATGGCACTGCCGCTCCTTTACCCTTTCCTTCACCCTCTTCAGATGTTGATGGGAATTCCAAAGTCCATCTGGCTTGTTCTTCAAATCTTCTACCCATAAGAACCACCCCAGCTCGCTTATTTTTCTTTTTCTCTTTTTCCTTCTCTAATAGAGTCTTGAGCTCCTCCCGCCCCTTTGCCAAGGTCAGAAGTAGCTGTTGAAATTGTGAATTCTGGGCTTGCAAATCTTTGACCGTTTGTTCAATATCCATCTTGCTGAAATAAACAACAGAGAGATGAGGAAACTTGATGTGAAGACCTGCTTATGCATATGATGAATGATATGTATTCATGTAATGCTTTCAAGGATTCAGAAAATTCAAATTTGTGTTAAACAAAAAGGAACAAACGTTATATTAATAAAAATAGAATTTGTTTACATCAATGCCCCTAGGGAAAAATAGTACAAAATTCTAAGACAAGAAGACGCTGCGCATCCTCTTTGGTGCAATATAGGTGTTGGGAGTCTGCTCTTCATGGAGTTGACGAGTGAGTTCCAAAACCTTCTTCTCGCTTGCGTAGAATTGGGATTCAAAAGTATTTCGTTCTCTCTTGAGATGTATCCAACTCCTTTGCAGATCTTCGAGTGATGTTGGCATGTCAGGATATAGGAGGGTGTATGGAACCTCTCCTTCCATAACAGGCTCTATAATCACAGGAAGAATGGAGGGGTAGGGAATCATAAGACTTTGGGCGCGGGTTCGTACCCACTTGAGGTAAGGCTCAAGGGGGATGGAATTCTTGTGTCCCAAGGTCTTACTGTCCACCTTGTTGGGCATCCTCCAAGCTCGGATAAACCTTTTTCGAAGTCCTTGATCATCATTGTCAAAGTCAAAAACCAAGTCTGGAATCAGCATGTCATGTGGGCCATCCCTTCGGGCATAACCAAACTGTCTCAGAGCCAATCAGGGGTTGTAGGTGATGCCTCCCCTAATGCCAAGTAGAGGGACATTAGGGAATTCGCCACAACGGTTGATGATAATAACATTTTCTCTGGATCGAGAACACCAATGGACATCTGAATGTGTAAGAGTCATAAATCGTTGTGACCACCTCAAACCTTGCTCATTCTTCAAGGTTGATTAGGGAAGATGAGAAATAAACCATCTTGCCAAAAGAGGAGTGCAACACATGAGAACACCTCTTTTCCTCATTGTTCGAGTGTGAAAAGAGTGTAAGATATCCCCAAGCAATGTAGGCACCGTGTTGTGAGCCATGAAGATTTTGACAGCACTCACATCTATGAGTTGGTCAGGGTTAGGGAGCAAGACCATCCCATAGATGAGAAGAGCTACAATCTCCTCAAAAGCTTGTAAGTCCAAAGAATTCCAACAGCTTTGGGCCTTCTCAAATAGAAACTTTGACAAGAAGCCTTTGACACCACTTCTAGTTTCCCAATGTGTTGTGACATCAGAGGAGTGCAAGTGTAAGGCTTGAGCAATCTCTTATGGCTTTGGATCTCTTTCCGTACCGTTGAAGGGTAGTTGATTGAGAATAGGAATCCTCAAGAGTTGAGAAAATTCCTCCAAAGCAGGCACAAGTTGGTAGTCAGGAAATGTGAAGCAATGATGCAAAGGGTCATAGAACTGGAAGAGAACTTTCAGCATATCCTCCTTAGTTTTGGTAGTGACTAAGTTGAGTAGACGATCATGCCTCTCGGTGAATGGAGAGTTCTCAGGAATCCTTGAAGCTATCTCCTTGAGTTGTGGAGGAATTCTCACAAGGTTGACTTGGATAGTTTTCCTGCGAAGTGAATCCATAACCTACAAAACAGGAACAAAGATGAAAATCCAAAATCCTTGAAATGGTTAGTGGATGCAAATGATGCTCATGATGTCCATGATGTTATGCACAAGTATATATGTACAAGCAAATCACACAAATTCCTAGTTTAGGCTTGCATGGGGGTT
Source organism: Vicia faba (assembly GCA_948472305.1). NCBI lineage: Eukaryota > Viridiplantae > Streptophyta > Magnoliopsida > Fabales > Fabaceae > Vicia > Vicia faba. The sequence goes on from CATIWC010001013.1 coordinate 168,681, forward strand.
TCATAGGTAAGTACCCTCTTGAAGTTTAGTTGGCTCAACCTGTCCTAGAAATAGTAACCAGGTTCAAAGGAGCTCAATATCACTGGATTGTTTCCTTGTTCATTATTTCAATTCAAGCCTCTTACCTGCGACCTAAATATTCCAAAGAACCAACCCTCAATGAGTGTAGTATCGAGTATCTACCAACTTCGGACTGCACCAAAGCCGGTCATCTCACTACATCCTAAAAGGCCAAGTTGGTCAAGTAAAGGTTCTAAAAGTCCATTAGTGCTTCATGACATCACTCAGCGGCCCCGTATTCTCTTTGATTGACTCAAAGGCTACCGGTATCCACAAATATGTCGCACTAATATAGCTATTGCTTAGACCATGTCGGTATACCCCGCACAGTTTCCACAATGTATTGCTATTTACCTATTAATGTTTCCCAAATCCGGGTAGAGGGTTCAAACCCAAACAATAGAACCAAAGTGTAAAGCAAACAAGTCAAGCAAGATAAGCATGTAAATGTGATCTAAAACCATAAGGTAACCCCACTTTTATTTAATCTCCCCAGCAGAGTCGCCAGTTCTGTGATGCGGTGGGAGAACTGACTTGAGGTTTTGCGTTTGTGTTCGCAAATGTTTCGGTTTAGCAAGAGTCACCACCGACTTTTATTTTATCCAAAAGGAAAGGTCAAAAAGCACAAGAAAGACCTTTGAGATTGTTTTTGGGTTCGGGGGGTAGATTATGAAAAGGGAAGGTGCTAGCACCATTTTCATCCATGGTTTTCCATGGGCTCTTAGTTACTTGGTTTATATCACTTGCTTTGCTTTTCCAATTGTTTGAAATTGTGCTTTGTGTGGTTTTGAAGGTATTTTGAAAAGAGGCCATCTTTTTGGCAATCTTTGTAAGGATTCTTGTTTGCAAGAATGTATACAAAGATGTTTGTCTTTTGAAAAATGTTTCAATGTTTTGAAAGTTGTTTGGAAATTGTTTTGAAATGTGTGTGTGTTTGTTTGAAAATAGCAAGGATGGTTTGCAAATTGTTCAAGTAACTAGAAGCATGTCTACCTACTAAAAAGTCTTTCTTGTACATTTTTATTCCTTTGACATTGTTAATTTACCATTGTTTTGGTAAACAACCCTATCTTTAGATGTTAAACGGGACGGGCGTGGGTCATCGTATGACCATGATAGCAATATTTCCAAGTATCTTTAGCAAGTTTTGAGGGACTAAGATCATCTTTGTTTAGGCAACCAAGATAACATCATCGAGGGACTATGATCTTTTTGTTTTGTTTGATTTTGCCAAGATACCTAGCATGCATACCATGGCCATGTTTTAAGGCAACCAAGTGGGTGAAACCCTAGAGGTGCTTGTGTGCAATGTGTGCAATGTGTTGTCATTTTCATGCATTATTGTCTTGTGTTAGGTCAAGCTATTTGTTTTGATTTTTGTCTTATCATACAAACCCTTATTTACTAAACATGCATATAATGCGATAAATTACGTAAAGTAAATCTAAGCTATTACAACAATATTATGGGAGGGGGGATACAAGTTTTGAATGGAGGATATTTGCACAAAATAAAACCCTAATTTACTATTACAACCAAATTAAATTTATTGTACAATAAATAAATAAAAAAATATTTAAATATGCAATAAAATGTAAATATGCAAAAAAATGTTTTGTAATTGTTTTATGTATGAGAAAATAAAATTATCTAAGTCCTAAAAATAAGAAAAAAATAATGTTATTATTTTGGAAAGGGTGGGAACCCTAGTTTTTGTTTTAAAAGAAAATATATGTTTTCTAATATTTATTTGTCCATTTTTTTTCAAGAAAAATAATAATAACATGTATAAAATGTTAAAAAAAATGAAATATGTATGAAAATAATAATTTAAATGTGAAAAATAATAAAATAAAATGTATGATATTTTTATATTATTTACAAGTTATTTTAAGAAAATGATTTCTATTTGTTAAAATAAAACTATTTTTAATGCAAAAAATAAGATAAAAATAAAATAAAATGCAAAAAATTAAGAAAATATTTTCGGGATTTTTTAATGTTCAGAAAAATAATAATAAAGTCAAAAACATAAAATATGTAAGAAAAATACAAAAATATAAAAATAATAAGTCAGGGGGGTGCAGAAGTAAAATGGGGGTGTGAAAAGTGAAAAATGCAAGGCCCAAGCGCGCCAGGCCCAAACAACTTCGTCCCTGACCTCTGTCTCTCCAAACGCGTACGTTCTTCTTCAAATCCTGTTCTTGCTCATGCTTGCATGAAATAAAAAACTTACAACATGAAACTTATAGCATTTTTATTCACGATTCCAACCATATCCATTTTGTGACCTAACTCTCAAAGGACAGAGAGAATTTTAATGGCCCTAATTTCTGACCTAGTTTCTTCATGAACTTTAACAATCAAGTACTCTTAGCTCAGTTAATATAAATAGAGAGATAGAAACTTGAAAAATACCTTGTTCAGTTGAGTTTGCATATGGCAATGTGGGAACTTTGAGTGAGGCCTGAAGTTCTTGTGAGCTTCCTTGAAGTTCCCTCAAGCTTCTCCAATGCTCATCTTGTCTTGTAGATGCTTGAATCTTGCTGCACGAGTCAACCTGCAAACCTTCAAAATGAAAATGGTGAAGTGTGAAAATGAGCTCACAGTTGCAAGACAGGGGCCTGGATAGCTTGGATGGGATGTATGTAATGTGTTTGAAGTGATTTAAAGCAAAACACACGAGGCAAAATGGAAATGGCTTGATATTTGCAGAAGCTGCCCTGTTTTGGGCAGAAATGGTATTTTTTATGTTTTAGGGTGTTTTGGAAGTTATGAATTCATATATTCTGCTTGAGAAAATGTTCTGAAGTTGTTTGAAATGAAGCCAAGGCTTGCCTTTATCAGATGGATGAGTTGTATTGACTTTTGCAAGTTTCTTACTTTTTTAAGAAAAGTTGGAAGTGACAATGCCAAAGCCTGTATAAGCTTGATTGCTAGCTGCACATAGTTGGTACAAGTTGCCTGATATTTGTAGATATTGTTTGCAGCAAAAGATTAGGTTCATGGCTCAAGATTTGCAAATTTGGAAAAAGCAAGCTTTATCAAAATGGTATTATGAACTTTATGCCATAAATGGATTAATTCATTGTGCAATGCTTCAAAGATCAGAACAAGACCATTATCCAATGTGTTTTCATTTAATTATGGAGTGTAGAAGGGATTAGGACCTGTAAAACCAAGTACAAGCATGTTTGAAACTGATTTGCAACTTGTAACATTGTGAAAATGCCTTGGAAAAAAGTGATAAATTGCCATTTTCATTTCTTCGATTCTCCATAACCATAAATGATATTGGAGAGTTCTTGGACATTTTCGAAAGCTTGTAACATGCTCTACAATCCATCTTTGAAATGAATTTTGAGATTCCTCTTGGAACTAGGTGAAAGGTTGCCATGAAGTTAGGTAAAAAATTTGCCTAAACTAGGGCAAATTTTCACTAAGTTAAAAAGTTTATGGACCCCTATTCACAAAATCATAACTTGAGATCCAAGCATCTTTTGGGAAAACTTTGTGAATAAAAGTTGTAGATTTTGTGGAGTAATACAACTTTCATGTTGAAAGTTTTCTTTGAATCTAATTGAATCATGGTGAAAAAGTTTGGAAAAGTTGGAAAAAAATAAGAAATTTTCATAACTTAGAAAAATTCTAAGTTATGAAAAATTTCAAATTAAAACCCTAATTTTCAAAATTAGGTTTCTTGGTCAACAAGTTTCACATTTTGATATGTCTTGATGAATTGTGACCCCTGACACTTGATTTTGACCAAAAAGTTAAAGTTTGACTTTTCAGTGTATAATTGACTTTTGATCAGTTGACTACAAAATTCATATGTCAATCCTATGCATTTGAGATCTTTTGAACTATGTTATTAGGTCAAGATGATGCCATTGAGTCCTTGAAATCATGCTTAAACCCAATTGGTCATTGGCTAGGTCAAAAATCAGAAATTGCCCTTCTATAGTCAAAACCCTAATTTTGACCATTTTGCCCTTTTGATGATCTGATCAAATTTCTTGAGGAGTTGTGATCCAAACTTGATTAAATGGTACATAGGAGCCTAGAATGTTTTTGTGGATAAAAAATTATGAAGTTTTACTGTAAAGTGGCTATTGTTGACTTTTCCCCTAATATCACTGATTTTTAGGTCAACTGTCCAATTGACTGGTAAAAAATGTGATTCAAGGCTTGAAACTTGGTATGAACAATCTTAGGGGTCCAAGATGGTGTATGAAAGTCACATGAAGCATTGATGGTCCAAAAATCCTTGTGCAAACTCAAACCCTAATTTCAGGTCATCAGTGCAAGATGAGGTCTTGAGCTGAGCAAACCCTAATGCTGTCTTGAGTCCAAGAAGTCTTGTGAGGAAAATCTTGAGAATATGAGAGAAACAATTTTGGGGTACAACAATTACGTTCAATGGAGTAGTTAACCCTTTGACAGAGGCAATGAAAATTGTATCTTCGACAGCATTAACACCTTTGTCGTGCTTCGGCATGGGAGCGGTAATTACATTCGGCATTGGAGGAGGATCAAATTCAATAGTCTTGTTGTCAATTAAATCCTTGATTTTGTTCTTCAGAGCCCAACACTGATCAGTCTCATGCCCTGGGATATTTGAATGATAAGCACATTTTGTATTTGGATTATACCTCGGTGATGAGGTGTCGGGGTTGGCAGGAGGATCCCACAATGTCACTAAATTGATCCTGAGCAGATGCTGAAGGGCTTGAGATAATGACATGCCTAACCTCGTGACCCGTCTTTTTGGAGCTTCAACCCGTTGATGATTTGTGGATGGTTTTTGAATAGCATTCAGATTGGATATTCGGACAACATTGATAGACGAATGATTATTCATTTTGGTACGGGCCTTTTCTCTATACACAACATTAACTTCTTTCTTCGTGGCAAAAGGTTTCTTGATAGGATTTGGAGTGGAAGTAGACGCCACGAAGATCTTTCCACTCTTAATGCCAGTTTATACTCTTTCACCGGTTAGGATTAATCCGGTGAAACCAGAAGAAGAGCAGCCCACCAACAGATTAAAGAAAGGACCAGATAATGTGCTCATGAACATGTCAATGTGTTCCCTATCAGCCAAGGGAGGTTGGACCCTACTTGCAAGGTCTCTCCACTTCTGCGCATACTCCTTAAATCCTTCATCCTTCCTGTGATCGGTGGATCTGGAACTGACTGTTTGACGCTGGTTCGCGAAATGTCGCGGAAGCAAGAGTCGCCACCGTCTTTTATTTTCTCCAACAAGGAAAGGACAAAAGCACAGAAAAATTCCTTATGAAATTGTTTCTCGGTTCGGGAGGTAGATTTATAGAAAGGGAAGGTGTTAGCACCCTTTCTATCCATGGGCTCTTAGATACTTGCTCATTTGTGTTTCCAAAATGTTTGTTTGCTCTTCAAGGTGAGTGGGTTTGAAAAAGTTTCGTTTAAAATTTCAGTTCGACTCTTGTATCAGTCCTCAAGAGTGTTTGAAAAGTTGTTTTTTGAAAGCTTTTTGCAAAGTGTCGGTGTAAAAAAGAAGTTTTGATTTGTTTTGAATTTAGAGCAAGTATCTACGAGTCATCTACCTACCCTAAGGAATTAGTCTGTGTAAATGTCCTTAAGATAGTGCCATCCCACCATTGAGAGGTAGGTAGCACCACCGTTGGAGGTGTTCGGGTCAATTCGAGTGTTAGGGACAGTGTGGTCACCAGGGCAATAGTAGGACACCTTAGAAGCTACCCCCATGCCATGTTCATGGACATGAGGACTTACTAAAACGTCCTCTACTCGACGACCACGTTTCGAGGGGCAAGGCAACAGTGAGGCGTACCCTAGGAGTGGTGTGTGAATTGTGTGTCATTTTCAGTTATTATTTGTCTTGTCATGCATTTGGTGATCTACGCTTTGATTTTTATTTGGGCATACATTCTTTCATGTGATTAGCAGTTTAAAAGTGCGGAATTTTAAAATGCGGAAAAATAAAGGTCCTACGCTATTACAAGGCGCGGGTCTATACATCGCCAAATTAAACAAAGACCCGATTTGAAATAAAATGCGGAAAGTAAATGTCCTAATTATCTATTACAAAGCTTTGGGGCAATTACATGAGATTTAAAAAGGAAATAAAAATAAACGTGCGAAAGGAAATTGGAATCGAAAGTGCGAGGGCGTTGGACCCTTTAAAGATTAGATTGGAATTTAAAGTAATTAATGATTAAAGAAAGAAAAGGTTATTTTTTATGGTTTTTGGCGTTTAATGGAAATAAAGAAAATTAAAAAGAAAAGAAACCCTAATTCTACATGTTTTTAATTATTAAAGAAAATTGTTTAAGTTTAACCTAATTTACTTAAATTATTTAATTACAAGTTTATTTACAAATTAATTAATAATTAAGAATGATAAGAATAAAAAACTATTTATTGAGAAAAAGGATAAAAATACCTAAAACCCTAATTTCTACATTTTTTAGTTATTTAAAATAAAACATTAAAGTTGAAGACCTAAATTTAAACTAATTGGATTATTGAGATTTATTTACAAAACTATTGATGAATTAAAAATTAAATAAAACATATTTTTATTTTTAATGATTTCTGATTTTTTTTGTGTTTAATGAAAATTAATTTTATGCTATTAAATAAAACAATTAACATGATTAAAATAAATAAAAAAAAAGAATAAAAAGAGAGAAAGAAAATGCAAACATGGGGGGTGGTTGACCCAATTTGGAGGTATGTTGTGAGTAATCTGGCCCAACAGATTGAGGCCTTTTTGACTTTTCAGTGATTGTGTATGGAGCGTTGACCAATGTGTATGGTGGATTGCTGGTGATGGCCATTGGATTGACCTTCAGGGGCATGTGGCGTGCCAGGAGAGGGAGTTGTATGGTGGTCCCTTGATGAAACGCTGCATAGAAACATATTACAAGAAAAATTATTGAATAAAGTGGGGGACCTGGGAATCGAACCCAGGTCCCAATACCTGCATGCCAGCGTGCTAACCAAGTGAGCTAATGCGTTTGTTTGTCATCTTAATGGAACATGATTAATAAGAGAGAGAAACAAGTATTACGCTGGATAATAAAAAGAAAGGCGCCAATTATTCAAACTGGCCAACCATCATTCAACACGCTAGCATCTTCTTCTCCCTTCTTCGTTTTTGCCTGAAAATATAGAATAGATAGCGGGGGTTTTAAACCCCCACTAAATGGTACCTACAAAAATAGCGAATAAAGCATAGTAAAAAAGAAAAAGGGCGCGAGGTATGGGTTCTACTCGTTTGGAGCTTCTGAATTCAGTGGTACAAGTTTCGTGGCCTAATTTTCCCAGATGAGGAAAGCCCCAAATTCAAACTCCTGAAACCCTAGAATGTTCTCATGGCAACTTTGAATACAGGCACAGTTAGTTCAATTAGAGGGTACCAAAAGCTTCATCATATTCATATTAATGTAAACCAATCATTAAAACACAATAACCATGCATGAAACGTGACACACGAATATGCAAATTTTAAAGAAAAGTCAAGCTTCTATCTACCAATTCTTTGAGTATGGAGGCGTGATCTCGATTGGAAAAGCTCCCTGGTAGTGTCAGGAGTGTAGTGGAATGGTTCTTTTGCTTTGAAACGTGCTCTATGTGGGAAAACAGTTTTCAGAATTTTGTGAAAAAAATGCAAGTTTTTCTTATGCTTGAGGCGCAACTTTCTTGTTCTTTTAGCATTAGGTTTTGTTTGTGCATATATGAGGAATTATTCTAGGTCAAAAACAAAGCCCATGATCCATGTTTTAATGCCTTTCAATATTTGATTTTCAAGCATCTTTTTTCAATCTTTTCCATACCAATCTTATGCCAATCATTGAAGATTCTTTCCCTTTTGAGTGTGCACGAAATCTTGAGCTCATAAAGAGTGAATATGCTGCACAAAAAGATTTGGAAAACATGATTTGCTATTTTTGTCATATTTTATTTTAATTAAATGAATTAATAATAATAATAATTCAAATAATTAATCAAAAATGATAAAATAACTCCCTTGGATGTCAATGGGTCGTGCATGGCCTTTGGGTGATGATTCTTGGAAGAAATTGAGGCCCATTAGCAATTTTGAGGCATTTGAAGCAAAGTTGACTTTTCAAAATTCCTAAAAATTTCCCAACTTCCACAAGGCATATCTTGCTCAATTTTTAAGCTTTGATCATGTTCTTGGACATTTTGGAAAGGTCTTGAAGTCCTATAACCAATGCCTTTGGTCCCATGTCATTTTGATTTACCAATCTCAAGTTATGGTCTTTGACTTAAAGTGCCTTTTTGTTGGTTTTTGAAAATGACCTATAATGTTGAGATTGATAACTTTTTGTGAGAGCATTTCTTGGACTTGAAGTGTGAAGATGAGTTGTAGGAAATGTCATTCTCTTCAAAATGAGCTTTGGATGGAATTTTTCTGATAAACCATGTGGAAGTTATGCCTTGGTCAATTTGCAGTTGACTTTTCCAACTGTCCAAAAATAGAAACTTTTGCATCTTGAGACTTTTTGAGCCATGCCTTGAGAATCATGATCAAGAATTAATCAAATCATGTTTGTGGCTTCAAAATAAGATGTTGAACAAAAATTTTGACTTTTGAATGTCAAATGACCATTTTGCCCATGCAGTTGACTGTTGAGCAATTAGGGTTTTTGACTGTGCAATTTTGTGTTGTGAGTCTTGAAACTTGGCATAAGGATGCTTGGTAATGTTTATAGGCATGTGGGACTTGTTTGGACCCTTGGAAACTTCAACTTCTTTGCCAGAACCAAAACCCTAATTTTGACTGTCAGGAGGCCATTGAACTGTGCAACCCTTGAGAGATTTTGAACCTTGATCTTGGCAAATCTTGAAGAGAATGGGAGGGAAAATTTTGGGGTACAACAGCTGCCCCTGTTCAATCTTCTTAGACCTGAGGATGTAGATTGGCTGACGTGCCTTTCGTAATCCGAAGGTGGAAGATGATTGAACACTAGAGTGCCCAGAAATTTGCGCTCACATGTTAGCAGTGTGATGATGGGAATGGGCTTACAGATGCCATTTGGAGATTGATGGATAGGAAGATGTGCTTACAGATGCCATGTTGAGAGGTGATGAATAGGTGGATGGGCTTATAGATGCCATCTGGGTGTCGATCGCGTAAGAGTTTCCTTAGCGAGAACTTGCGTACCCTGGTTGGTTACAGGAATCGAATCTTCAACCTCTTCAGACGTGCCCTGGCGAGATACAGGAATCGAGTCTGGAGCTTCAAAAGGTGATAAATGAATCAGGGGTGGTTACTACCTCAACGGGACGCTGAGAGAACCTTGGACGATTACTATCTCAACAGTAACGATGAGAGAACCTGGGGAGATTACTACCTCAACAGTAACGATGAGAGAATCTGGGGCGATTACTACCTCAACAGTAACGATGAGAGAACCTTGGGCGATTACTACCTCAACAGTAATGATGAGAGAATCTGGGGCGATTACTACCTCAACAGTAACGATGAGAGAATCTGGGGCGATTACTACCTCAACAGTAACGATGAGAGAACCTTGGGCGATTACTACCTCAACAGTAATGATGAGAGAATCTGGGGCGATTACTACCTCAACAGTAACGATGAGAGAATCTGGGGCGATTACTACCTCAACAGTAACGATGAGAGAATCTGGGGCAATTACCACCTCAACAGTAACGATGAGAGAATCTTGGATATCTTCTACTGAGTCTTCATTAGGAAAATCTTTAGGAATCGATTTAACTGGACCAGAGAAGGCCTTTGACTGGATCGATATCAGAAAAATCTTTAGGAGTCGATTTAACTGAACCAGGAAAGGTCTTGGAATCTTTAACTAGAATAAGAATCAGGGAGATCTTAGGGTCGATCTGACTGAACCAGAGAAGGCCTTTGACTGGATCGGCATCAGCGAAATCTTTAGGAGTCGATTTAACTGAACCAGGAAAGGTCTTGGAATCTTCAACTGGAATAAGAATCAGGGAGATCTTAGGGTCGATCTGACTGAACCAGAGAAGGCCTTTGACTGGATCGGCATCAGAAAAATCTTTAGGAGTCGATTTAACTGAACCAGGCAAAGTCTTGGAATCTTCAACTGGAATAAGAATCAGGGAGATCTTAGGGTCGATCTGACTGAACCAGAGAAGGCCTTTGATCAACTTTGACTGGATAAGAATCAGATAAATCTTAGAATTGATTTAACTGAACCAGACGAAAGTCTTGGAATATCTTTGACTGGATAAGAATCAGAAAAATCTTAGGATCGATTTAACTGAACCAGACAAGGTCTTGAAATAACTTCAACTGGATAAGAATTAGAAAAATCTTAGGTTCGATTTAACTGAACCAGACGAAAGTCTTGGAATAACTTTGACTGGATAAGAATCAGAAAAATCTTAGGGTCGATTTAACTGAACCAGACGAAAGTCTTGGAATATCTTCAACTGGAATAAGAATCAGGGAGATCTTAGGGTCGATCTGACTGAACCAGAGAAGGTCTTGGGTTAACTTTGACTGGATAAGGATCAGAAAAATCTTAGAGTCGATTTAACTGAACCAGACTAAAGTCTTGGAAATAGCTGAGAACTTAACTGGATCTTTCCTGAAAGGTAAAGGTCAGTCATATGCAATGCATGATATGGATCAAGCAATGATGTTCTCAACGTAAATGAGATTGTACGATATGATGCGTTTATGCGTGTATCATGATGTATGTGATGTTTTTGAATGTGTTTTCGTCTAGGAAAATAAATCCTTGACGGGCGCCGGGAAGTTAAATCCTGGGCTGATGGTTGAAGAGAGCTCTTCGTTTCCGCTGGGGATGAAGATTGCAAGAATGAACCGGTAGGAGAAGATGACTCCATTGGGGAATAAACTTGATGAAGAGATTACTCTGCGGGGAATAACTGCTCTAGCGATCTTGCTGGGGAACAATACTCTGTGGGAAGAGAGGTACCTTGTTGGGATGTTGGTAGTAACTTCGCTGGGGATACCGTTGTTATGTTGGAAGTATTAATAGACTCCGCTGGGGATAGGAAGACTTCGCCGAGGACGATCTTTCCGTGGCTTTTGGCTGAGGATAACCCAGTTATATCCTGGTAGGGAAATAACCTTTGAATAAAGCCGGGAGACGCGTTCGTGCTCTGTAGGGGATAAGCTTCCAGAATCTACTGGGGGTAAGCTTCCTGCTGGGGAGATGATTCAGACTTTCCTGGGGAAATCTTGATTGGACTCTCCTGGGGAAATTTTTGAGATATATTGGGGAAGTAGCTCCGCTGGATGTCTGGTATACCGCCGGGGAACAATCTTAGATCAAGATTGCCGGGGATGCTTGTTAAGAATGTATGTATACTCCTGGGGGAATGTTGAGATCTGTAGGGGATACCCAACTCCCTTAAGGCTGATAGTATAGCTCTGCTTGGGGAGAGTGCATTGACTTGCTGGCTCACTCTCTGGGGACTTAAGATGTCTTGGTTACGTTCTTCAGCTGAACTTACCTTGGTACCTTGGTGGACAGAGCAATTAGATTGCTCAGACAACTCATTATTGCCCCTGTTTCTGATGTGGGAGAAGATACCTGTGGAGGTACTTGATGACTGCCGATTGACAAATCTTCTTCTGGTAGACAAGTGACAAGATTCCGGGACATAGTCGTACGCTTTGATCCCTAACTTTTGCCTGGACCGCCCTTTCGGGTTTTCAGTCCACCAGGATACCCATTTTTGCCCAAGCCGCCTTTTCAGGTTTTCGACTTGCCGGGTGTACAAATTTTTTTCATTTCATCCCTTATTTTTGCCCGAACCCTTTTGGTTCGCCGGGAAGCCCTTATTTTTGCCTAGGTGTGTCAACCTAGCGGGTCTTTGATTACGCGTAGTATTTTTTCGACTATGTCCACACTCTCAGGATGTAGGGAGGTGCCCCTGTCAGTAGCATTGTGTAGCCATATTACCAGAAGATGTCTGATCGTGCAAGATTTTTTGCTGGAATTCCTGTCCAATGCCCCAAGTGACTCAGGCGGAGATTTTCCCCAGGCTAGTTGGCCTTTTGAGAGATTCTCCGAATCTTGACTTAACTGCCCCCAGATGATGGACCAGGATCAGGCCATGCCCCTTGATTGGAAGTGCTTTTGTTCATTAGACATTCGTCGTGCGAACTTCTATGTTGTTCAAACAAATAGTCATATGCGAACAATGCTATATCAGAAATGCAAAGCTTATGTCTGTCTCGAAGTTTTTGAAAATGAAGTTTTTTAATAAAACAAGTGAGTTCTTTTGTAAAATGTGATGTCAACTCCGTATTTACCGTAGGCCTTAAGGAGTCAGGATACCTTTCATAACAGTATGCTTTCGAACTAACCCATGCTTCAGCTAGGACTTTTAAGGGTTATAACGTGGCCTGGTTCACGGTTTAAGAAACAAAGGATAAAGGCTCAAATTATTTGTACCCACCCGCTCTTCGTGATGTTCTTCAATCCTAAGCTCAGTTGATCGTGCGTTAGACCTTGTTGAGTCTGTGCTCGGATATTCCAGTGATGGTTCAGATATTGATGATTTATTCTGAATAGGAAGTCATTTTTGTTTTTGTTGAGGGTTTGTATGACCTCTTTCTTTTTGATTTCGCTATCCCTAAATTTTGCCTGAACTGTTTCTTTTGTGATTACAGTCAGCGGGAGGCCCCAGTTTTGTAAGTCTCCTTCATAGGTTTTGACTTAATGGGTTTTTATTTTTTGAGATATAATGACTGCCTATCCTTATGACTATTCGGAATCATCACTGTCTTCTTTTTTTTTTGTAAGGACCTTTTTGGTGCCATTTGTTATGCACTTGGATCAACTGAGAGACTACCTTGCCCCAGGTTATGATTAAGGGTTTTAAATTTCGAAAAGAAAAAACTCCTACTTCTTTGGCTCAGAGGGGTTGACGAGGGATTATCTTCCTTATAACTCCAGTGTTTAGGAATTGAAACAATGCCTGTACCTCATCGGCGGGGTCTGTTCAAAAGCATACTGTAAAGATCATGGTATCGTTTTCGTCATCCTCCCTCAAGAGGCTTAGAATTTTAGATCACGAGTTGACATCAAAAATATGAAAATAGTTCGAGTATAGCGAATGCGAATATATTGCTTCAAAACAGACATACGCGATGCATTAATGAAATAACAATGTTTAACATGAACAAATGTTTGAACAATCAAAAGAAAATTACAGCTTGAAATTTCTAATAAACAAGAGTCCTCTCATCTCAGGGCTTATTACTTCAGCTGGTGAATCCTGTAGGGATGGTAGAAGTGCTCAGCTTGGCCATCTTGGGTGAATCCCACAACTCCTTCATCAATCAGGTCCTGGATCTTGTTCTTCAAGGTCCAACAATCCTCTGTAGCATGCCCTGGGCTGTCAGAATGATAAGCACAGCGGGCGTTGGGGTTATACCTTGAGGGTGTCCTGTTGGGATTCTTGGGAGGGTCCCTTAGAGTTACCAAATTCAACCTCAACAGTTGTTGTAAAGCTTGAGGCAACAACACGTTGAGCTTGGTGAATTGCCTCTTGGGCTTGTCAGGCTGAAGCTGGTGAGGTTGATGCTGAATTTGTGGCACTGAAGCCATTTGAGGAGCTCTTCCCCTGTCTTCTTGTCTCAAAGGTAGTTGCATGATGACTGGCTCTTCAACCCTAGATGTTTGCCCCAGTTGGTTACCCTGAAGCAGTTGGTTGACAAGAACCCCGAGCTCTTCTTGTCTTTGAGCTAAGCCTTGAATGATGGTTACCCGCCCCAACATCTGGGCTCTCATTGCATCCTCCTCAGCTTGCAGATGTTTCAGCCGTTCATCCTCAGCACTGTTCCTGACCAAAGTCCCCATGAGAATGGAAATCCTGGTTGTATTGTCGGGAAGCCATTGTTGAAATAAACAGCGGAGAAGGTAAGTGACCTGTAAACAAAGGTACCTGTTATGCAATGATGTGTATGATATATGTATGCAATGTTTTCAAGGATCTCGCAGGGTAGACAAGAAAAATTGTTAGAATCTGCATTTTGTAGCTTGATGGAATGCGCTGCATATTGTTGAGAGTCCTTCTTCAAGGGTCAAAGGCTCACCATATCCAGTGGGTCATAGCCTCTGACTCGAGTTATCATGTTGGAATTTCTAGGTCACCTTGGCTAGAGGAACCTTCTTCAGGAGTCAAAGCTCACCATATCAAGTGGGTCATAGCCCCTGACTCAGGTCATCGTGCTTGGATTTCTGGACAACCTTGGCTAGAGGAAAATAAATCCTTTTTGCCCCTTGCTAGACATCTGGTTTATCATGACCTGCATCACAAGCCCTTGAGATCCTTGAAATGGGTTAGTCTTTATGCAGGATGCATGCAATGGTATGATGGTATGCTATGCATGGGGTAATGTAGGTAAATCCTATTATGATTCCCAATTAAGGACTGTAAACAAAACCTGCAAGAAACTCGAGTGTCAGATAACAAGCATGCAAGTAGTCAAGTATGAAGGCACACAAGTCACACAAAGACAACCCTTAGAGTTTAGGCCAGCATGAAGTTTGGGGTACTACCCTCTTGAAGTTGGTGGGCTCAAAACCTGTCCTATCAGAAGTAACCGGGTTCTAGAGGATCCCAATGTCACTGACTACCCTCAATCGGTCATAACTCCAGCATCGCAATCTTTTCTTGCGGCCAGAACCATCACGAGAGTTTAGCCTCAATGGGCGTAGCATACTGCTACTGTTCTATTGGATAAGTTGGGTCATTTAAGGTTCTAAGGTCGGTTGGTGCTTAATGACTCCTCAGAAGAACCATATTCTCCTCGTTGCGACACAAGGGATATCGGTACAGACCAAGGTGCCACACCAACGTAGCCACTGCTTCACCCATGTCGGTCTACGCCGGACAGGTCCCTCACAGCTTATGCTACCTAACAGGGTATCCCCAGATCCGGGTTAGGATCTATGTAACTTCGATGCAACCCACAATAATAAAGCAAACAAAGCACAACAATGGAAAACATAGTTATGAACTATCCTAAGGTACACCTCACTTTATAAGAGTATTGATCCCCAGCAGAGTCGCCAGTTCTGTGATCGGTGGATCTGGAACTGACTGTTTGACGCTGGTTCGCGAAATGTCGCGGAAGCAAGAGTCGCCACCGTCTTTTATTTTCTCCAACAAGGAAAGGATAAAAGCACAGAAAAATTCCTTATGAGATTGTTTCTCGGTTCGGGAGGTAGATTTATAGAAAGGGAAGGTGTTAGCACCCTTTCTATCCATGGTTATCCATGGGCTCTTAGATACTTGCTCATTTGTGTTTCCAAAATGTTTGTTTGCTCTTCAAGGTGAGTGGGTTTGAAAAAGTTTCGTTTAAAATTTCAGTTCGACTCTTGTATCAGTCCTCAAGAGTGTTTGAAAAGTTGTTTTTTGAAAGCTTTTTGCAAAGTGTCGGTGTAAAAAAGAAGTTTTGATTTGTTTTGAATTTAGAGCAAGTATCTACGAGTCATCTACCTACCCTAAGGAATTAGTCTGTGTAAATGTCCTTAAGATAGTGCCATCCCACCATTGAGAGGTAGGTAGCACCACCGTTGGAGGTGTTCGGGTCAATTCGAGTGTTAGGGACAGTGTGGTCACCAGGGCAATAGTAGGACACCTTAGAAGCTACCCCCATGCCATGTTCATGGACATGAGGACTTACTAAAACGTCCTCTACTCGACGACCACGTTTCGAGGGGCAAGGCAACAGTGAGGCGTACCCTAGGAGTGGTGTGTGAATTGTGTGTCATTTTCAGTTATTATTTGTCTTGTCATGCATTTGGTGATCTACGCTTTGATTTTTATTTGGGCATACATTCTTTCATGTGATTAGCAGTTTAAAAGTGCGGAATTTTAAAATGCGGAAAAATAAAGGTCCTACGCTATTACAAGGCGCGGGTCTATACATCGCCAAATTAAACAAAGACCCGATTTGAAATAAAATGCGGAAAGTAAATGTCCTAATTATCTATTACAAAGCTTTGGGGCAATTACATGAGATTTAAAAAGGAAATAAAAATAAACGTGCGAAAGGAAATTGGAATCGAAAGTGCGAGGGCGTTGGACCCTTTAAAGATTAGATTGGAATTTAAAGTAATTAATGATTAAAGAAAGAAAAGGTTATTTTTTTATGGTTTTTGGCGTTTAATGGAAATAAAGAAAATTAAAAAGAAAAGAAACCCTAATTCTACATGTTTTTAATTATTAAAGAAAATTGTTTAAGTTTAACCTAATTTACTTAAATTATTTAATTACAAGTTTATTTACAAATTAATTAATAATTAAGAATGATAAGAATAAAAAACTATTTATTGAGAAAAAGGATAAAAATACCTAAAACCCCAATTTCTACATTTTTTAGTTATTTAAAATAAAACATTAAAGTTGAAGACCTAAAATTAAACTAATTGGATTATTGAGATTTATTTACAAAACTATTGATGAATTAAAAATTAAATAAAACATATTTTTATTTTTAATGATTTCTGATTTTTTTTGTGTTTAATGAATATTAATTTTATGGAATTAAATAAAACAATTAACATGATTAAAATAAATAAAAAAAAAGAATAAAAAGAGAGAAATAAAATGCAAACATGGGGGGTGGTTGACCCAATTTGGAGGTATGTTGTGAGTAATCTGGCCCAACAGATTGAGGCCTTTTTGACTTTTCAGTGATTGTGTATGGAGCGTTGACCAATGCGTATGGTGGATTGCTGGTGATGGCCATTGGATTGACCTTCAGGGGCATGTGGCGTTCCAGGAGAGGGAGTTGTATGGTGGTCCCTTGATGAAACGCTGCATAGAAACATATTACAAGAAAAATTATTGAATAAAGTGGGGGACCTGGGAATCGAACCCAGGTCCCAATACCTGCATGCCAGCGTGCTAACCAAGTGAGCTAATGCGTTTGTTTGTCAGCTTAATGGAACATGATTAATAAGAGAGAGAAACAAGTATTACGCTGGATAATAAAAAGAAAGGCGCCAGTTATTCAAACTGGCCAACCATCATTCAACACGCTAGCATCTTCTTCTCCCTTCTTCGTTTTTGCCTGAAAATATAGAATAGATAGCGGGGGTTTTAAACCCCCACTAAATGGTACCTACAAAAATAGCGAATAAAGCATAGTAAAAAAGAAAAAGGGCGCGAGGTATGGGTTCTACTCGTTTGGAGCTTCTGAATTCAGTGGTACAAGTTTCGTGGCCTAATTTTCCCAGATGAGGAAAGCCCCAAATTCAAACTCCTGAAACCCTAGAATGTTCTCATGGCAACTTTGAATACAGGCACGGTTAGTTCAATTAGAGGGTACCAAAAGCTTCAGCATATTCATATTAATGTAAACCAATCATTAAAACACAATAACCATGCATGAAACGTGACACACGAATATGCAAATTTTAAAGAAAAGTAAAGCTTCTATCTACCAATTCTTTGAGTATGGAGGCGTGATCTCGATTGGAAAAGCTCCCTGGTAGTGTCAGGAGTGTAGTGTAATGGTTCTTTTGCTTTGAAACGTGCTCTATGTGGGAAAACAGTTTTCAGAATTTTGTGAAAAAAATGCAAGTTTTTCTTATGCTTGAGGCGCAACTTTCTTGTTCTTTTAGCATTAGGTTTTGTTTGTGCATATATGAGGAATTATTCTAGGTCAAAAACAAAGCCCATGATCCATGTTTTAATGCCTTTCAATATTTGATTTTCAAGCATCTTTTTTCAATCTTTTCCATACCAATCTTATGCCAATCATTGAATATTCTTTCCCTTTTGAGTGTGCACGAAATCTTGAGCTCATAAAGAGTGAATATGCTGCACAAAAAGATTTGGAAAACATGATTTGCTATTTTTGTCATATTTTATTTTAATTAAATGAATTAATAATAATAATAATTCAAATAATTAATCAAAAATGATAAAATAACTCCCTTGGATGTCAATGGGTCGTGCATGGCCTTTGGGTGGTGATTCTTGGAAGAAATTGAGGCCCATTAGCAATTTTGAGGCATTTGAAGCAAAGTTGACTTTTCAAAATTCCCAAAAATTCCCCAACTTCCACAAGGCATATCTTGCTCAATTTTTAATCTTTGATCATGTTCCTGGACATTTTGGAAAGGTCTTGAAGTCCTCTAACCAATGCCTTTTGTCCCATGTCATTTTGAGTTACCAATCTCAAGTTATGGTCTTTGACTTAAAGTGCCTTTTTGTTGACTTTTGAAAATGACCTATAATGTTGAGATTGATAACTTTTTGTGAGAGCATTTCTTGGACTTGAAGTGTGAAGATGAGTTGTAGGAAATGTCATTCTCTTCAAAATTAGCTTTGGATGGAATTTTTCTGATAAACTATGTGGAAGTTATGCCTTGGTCAATTTGCAGTTGACTTTTCCAACTGTCCAAAAATAGAAACTTTTGCATCTTGAGACTTTTTGAGCCATGCCTTGAGAATCATGATCAAGAATTGATCAAATGATGTTTGTGGCTTCAAAATAAGATGTTGACCAAAAATTTTGACTTTTGACTGTCAAATGACCATTTTGCCCCTGCAGTTGACTGTTGAGCAATTAGGGTTTTTGACTGTGCAATTTTGTGTTGTGAGTCTTGAAACTTGGCATAAGGATGCTTGACAATGTTTATAGGCATGTGGGACTTGTTTGGACCCTTGGAAACTTCAACTTCTTTGCCATATGCAAAACCCTAATTTTGACTGTCAGGAGGCCATTGAACTGTGCAACCCTTGAGAGATTTTGAACCTTGATCTTGGCAAATCTTGAAGAGAATGGGAGGGAAAATTTTGGGGTACAACACTTCCCCATGGTCATACCTTGCAATTGAACCGTCGTTGGTGCCAAGTCGGCATTGTACTGATATTGATGGTAGAAGGCAATAGCTAGACCCTCCCAAGTATTGATGCGAGAGCCATCCAACTGATAAAACCATTCAAGTTGTGTTCCAGCCAGACTCTCTTGGAAAAATTGAATCCATAGTTTTTTGTCAGCAATGTGTGGTTATATCTTGCGCACATAAGACTTTAAATGGAGCTTTGGGCAAGAAACCTCATCGTATTTTGTGAAGGTTGGTATTTTGAACTTGTGGGGAATGACTACCCCAGAGATTAAGCCCAAATCGTCAAAATTCAGACCGGGAATAGCTTGGATTTCCACTGCTTTCAACCTGTCTTCTAGCTACTTGTATTTGATGTCTGCGGGTGGATATTGTTCATTGAAATAATCATCATCAGATTCTTGGTCATTGATATAGTCGGCCTGAGTACTCTTAACTTCACCAATTCGGTTCTCATCCTCTTCGGATGAATCTTCCTCTATTGGAATTTGACGGATTGTCTCTTTGAACCTTTTACCCATGTTGAGCAGAGCTTTCTTCTTTGGCTTATTTTTAGTGGCCAACAAGGCCATCATATCCTGCTGCCCCTTGGCCAGGGCGAGTAAAGCTTCCTGAAATTGAGAATTCTGAGCCTGGAGTTCTGTCACAGTTTTCTCTAGATCCATCTTGCTGAAATAAACAACAGAGAGATAAGGAAACCTGTTATGCGGACGCCTGTCATGTCATGATGCATGAATATGCAGTATGCAAATGATTTCAAGGATTTAAAGAATTTAAATTTTTATAGACAAAGAGTGAACAAACGTTAACTTGCATTAAAGAAATCTTGATTTGAATACAAATATGCCTCTTGGGCTTACAACAACAGAAATAAGCATAAAGTAAACTCCTAAGACAAAAAAGTTATGCGCATCCTCTTTGGCGCAATGTAGGTGTTTAAGCTCCTTTCTTCATGAAGTTTCCTTGTAAGCTCCAATATCTTCTTCTCACTTTGAACTTAGCTTCGAAGGTGTCTCGCTCTCATTTTAACTGAATCCAAGCGTTTTGCAAATCTTCAAGAGAAGTAGGCATATCAGGATAGAGGATCGTATGTGGAATGTCTCCCTCGACTACTGGCTCCATGATAACAGGTAAGACGGCTTCATAAGGCATCTTGAGACTTTGAGCGCGAGCCCTTACCCATTTAAGATAAGGTTCCAAGGGAATGGAATTCTTACGCCCCAATGTCTTGCTATCAACTTTGTTAACCATACCCTAAGCTCGTATAAATCTTTGACGGTAACCTTGGGTATCACTTTCATAGTCAAAGGCAATTCCTTGGATAGTACCTCATGAGGGCCATCTCTTCTAGCATATCCAAATTGTCACAAAGCTAAACACGGTTTATAAGTAATGCCTCCCCTAATTCCAAGTAGAGGGACATTAGGGAATTCTCCGCAACGATCAATGATGGTAATGTCTTCTAAGGAGCGATAATACCAACGGATATCAGCATGTGAAAGTGACATCAATCTTTTAGACCATCTCATACCTTGTTCATTCTTCACCACTGATCGAGGTAGGTGCGAAATAAACCACCTAGCCAACAGAGGAGTGCAACACATCAAAGCCCCCCTTTTCTTCAAAGTGCGAGAGTAAAGAGAATGCAATATGTCTCCGAGCAACGTAGGCACCGGATTACGAGATATGAAAACCTTAATCGCATTCACATCTATAAATTGGTCAGGATTTGGAAATAGTACCAATACATAGATGAGAAGAGCCAGAACTTCCTCAAAGGCTTGTAGATCCAAAATATTCCAACACTCTTGAGCCTTCTCCAATAAAAACTTTGCTAGTAACCCTTTAACACCACTCCTTGTTACCCAATTTGCTACTATGTCAGATGATCGCAAATGTAGAGCTCGAGCAATTTCCTCAGGTTTGGGGTCTCTTTCGATACCGTTAAAAGGCAACTGATTGAGAATAGGGATCCCTACGATTTGAGAAAATTCCTTCAAAGTGGGCACAAGTTGGTAATCAGGAAAGGTGAAGCAATGATGCAAAGGGTCGAAGAATTGGACAAGCACCTTTATCATCTCTTCTTCAATACTTGAGGTAACTAAACTAAGGAGTCTTCCATGTCTTTTGGTGAACAGGGAATCTTCAGGGACCCTTGATACTAAATCCTTGAGTTGTGGAGGTACCCTCACAAGAATGACTTAGATAGTGTTCCTACGAGCGGAAGCCATGTCCTACAAAACAGAACAAAGATAAATCCAAAAATCCTTGAAATGGTTAGTGATGTTTATGATGTTTATGATCTTATGATGCTATGCAAAAGTGTATATACAAAGCAAACAAGTCCTCGGTTTAGGCTTGCGTGGGGTTTCAGGTAAGTACCCTCTTGAAGTTTTAGTTGGCTCAACCTGTCCTAGTTAAAAGTAATCGGGTTCTAAGGGATCTCAATATCACTGATCTTTCCCCCGAGTTCCGTTCGATAAGCGATTGACTCGCAACCAAACAAAACTCAAGAGTCAAACCTCAATGAGTGTAGCATCGAGTATCAACCAACTTCGGACTGCACCAAAGCCGGTCATCTCGCTACGTCCTAATGTCTAAGTTGGTCAAGTAAGGTTCTAAGGTCAGTTGATGCTTTATGACACCACGCGGCAGCCCCGTACTCTCCTTGATTGACTCAAGGGTTACCGGTACCAACGAAAGTTTCACATCAACGTAGCTACTGCTTCAACCGTGTCGTATACCCCACACAGTACCCTCACAGTTTATTGCTACTTACCTAAAAGGTGTCCCCAAATCCGGGTGTAGGATTTTTTTAACAGTAACCCAAACAAGGAACCAAAATATAAAGCAAGCAAATCAAACAATATAAGCAAGTAAATATGATCTAACCCTAAGGTAACCTCACTTTAGATAAAATCCCCAACAGAGTCGCCAGTTCTGTGATACGGTGGGAGAACTGACTTGAGGGTTTTGTGTTTATGTTTGCAAAATGCTGCGGTTTAGCAAGAGTCACCACCGACTTTTCTTTTATCCAATAAGGAAAGGTGGAAAAAGCACAGGAAAGACCTTTTGAGATGTTTTCATGAGTTCGGGGGGTAGATTATGAAAAGGGAAGGTATTAGCACCCTTTCCATCCATGGTTTTACATGGGCTCTTAGTTACTTGTTAGATCACTTGCTTTTGTTTGAAAATTGTGCTTTTGTGTAGTTTTGAAAGTATTTTGAAAATGTGCCATCGTTTAGGCGAACTTTGCAATGATTGTCGTTCGTAAGAATGTATGCAAAGTGTTGAGCTTTTAAAAATATTTCAATGTTTGGAAAGTGTTTTGACGATGTTTTGGAAAGTGTTTTGAATATGTTTTGGAAAGTGTTTTGAATATGTTTTGAAAGTGTATGTGATGGTTTTGAAAATAGCAAGGATGTTTACTTTGAAATTGAGCAAGTAACTAAAAGTAACCTACCTACTCAAAAGGTTTTATATGTGTTTTTCCTCCTCCTTTAGATGTTGCTATCTTACCATTGATTTGATAAGAATCCCCATCGTTGGATGTGAAGGGACGAGCGTTGGATCATCGTATGACCATGATAGCAATGTTGTGAAATGACTTGGCACTTTTCTGTAGGGACTAAGATCATTTTGAAAGGCAACTTTGATAGCGTCATCGAGGGACTATGATCTTTTTAGATTTGTTTGTGCTAAGACATCCAACATGCATAACATGACCATTTTTATAAGGCAACAAGTGGAATTTCCCTAAGGGTGCATGTGTGCAAGTGTGTTTGATTGCATGCATTTTGTCTTTGATTTTTGGGTTGTCTACTTGTTGATTTTATCTTGCCATACACACCTAATTACTTAACTTTTATATGAAGGTAATAAGAGAGTGCAAAAAATAAATCCTACACTATTACAAACATATTTAATTGCATGAAAATATAAAGGCAAGAATAAGGTAAAAGCAAGAAAAATGGATCTTTCGACTTAGGGAAGCAAACCCTTCGACTCTGCCATTTTTGGCCCTCTTCGACCTTACCTGAAAAAGGGTGAAAGAATGAGTTTCGACTGGGGCCTAGAAGTCAGCATATTTTGGCTTTCGATTGGGGCCTGGAGGCCAGCATGTTGTGCCTTTCGACTGCCTCTTTCATTTGGCCTGAAGGTTAGTATGGAAGCCAGAGGCTTCGTTTCTAACTTTTCTGTCTCCTGTTTCTTTCATTTGAGTTTGAATAGAAATATGGCCCAAGGCCATGCCAACATCACCTTAAGACTAGATTAGTTCTTTAAAGTGTATTTAAATGTACCAAGAGCAAAAGCCAAGAAGATTGTTAACCATGACACATATTAAGAGAGTGAAAACAAAAATAAGAAAATAGTATGTACATGTTTTAAGTGAAAAAGAAAACTTATTTACATGCTATGCTGGAAACGAAGGGACAAAGGTTAAAAATGACTTACCTTGCTGGAGGTTGGAGCGTGTTCTGGACTTTGAAGCAGTTGCTTTGAACGCCTCTGGATTCGAAGGAAAAGACCCAAAGTAGGCCTTTGACACTGGATTCAAAAGAACAAAACAAGTGAAATATCCTTTTTTGCTGGATTCAAAGGAAAGAACAAGTGGGATGTTCCTTGAGTCGAAGGAAACTGGAATGTGTTGTTCTTCAGAATTGAAGGAGGTAACGATGATTCTGGTTTTTTTGTGATTTCACAAGTGTTGAAGTGTTTGAGATTTTGATGGTGTGTGATAATTTTGAAGATACATTCCCCTCCTCTTCTCTCCCTTCTCTTTTCTTTGTGCAAATGAACTCTCTATTTATAGAGAAGGGCTTTTGGGAAGCTTGGGGAGCAAAAATAATAAAAAAAGGCTCAGCTGGAAAGTAAGTGTCCACTTGTGCCATAAAAGCAAGATGAATGGTTCAGATGAGTTGCTTCTTTCTGAAGGAAAATAGGCGCAAGGCTCAAGACAAACTTTTCTAAAAGGTAGTACTATGCTATTAAGTTCAAGTGGTCTTAGACAACAAATGGGTAAAGACCTAAAAAGGGAAAACACGTAGCCTAGCCTATGGGTCTAAATGTTTAACTTGATCTTTTGAGTCAAATCCTCCATCTTTCTACAACTTTCGACCAAAATAGAATAACACAACATTCGTTTTCACCAGTTGTGTGTCCTTGGAATGAACCAACTGTGTGTTCTTCGAATGGCCCTTTTCAGAAGGTTATTAACTTCTGAATCAAAGGAAGCTTTCAGAAGATTATTGACTTTTGAATTGAAGAAAACCAAAAGGAGGCCTTTACTTCCTGATTCGAAGGAACGTTCTTGAGTCGAAGGACACTGTTAAGTCGAAGGACACTCCTGAGTCGAAGGACATTTCTGAGTCGAAGGACATTCCAGAGTCGAAGGAAACTGTTTCAAAGGGAAACAAAAACTCAATTGAAGCTTGTATGAAGATCATTTTCTTCTGAATCGAAGGAGACCTATTTGAAGTCACATGCCCAGACGAAAGAGGCACGCTAGCAGCAACTTTTGAGCAAACGAAGGAGGTGCAAAGTCCAATCGAAGGGGGCTGAATCGAAGGAGACCTATTTTCCTCCAAATTCGTTAAAATGTTATTTTTTTTCTGTTTTCTCCCTTTTTGACAGTTTCCTCTTAATTCTGGTGCTGGAAGACCCCAATGTACTTGTGCAAGCTTGAATTTTGAGAATCATTGTGAGAGATGCCTTGAGAACTGAGAGGGCAAATTTTGGGGTACAACACCTAACTTCATGGCAGTTTTTCATATAGTTCCAAGGAGAATTTTCAAAAGTGATTCGTATATGGGTTCTAGAGCACATTATAAGCTTTCCAAAATGTCCAAGAACTGATTGAGATAATTTTTGAGTAGGGAGAATCGAAGAGATGAAATTAGAGTTTTCACACTTGAATTACAAGTCATTTTGTGATGAACAAAATTCAAAATTAAAAGTTATGCTGCATAACCTCTACTTTGTAGGCCACAAACTTGTTAGGCACTCCATAATTAATTTCTTGAACAGCTGTTAGAGGTCTCAATTCAAGCATTCAATGCAAGGCCTTACTTTATATCCATTTTGGGAAGAAAGTGCACAATGCCATTTTGATAAAATAACTTTTTGCATAAAAATTATTCTTGAGCCTTGCACTTGTTCTCTTCTGATCATACATGTCTCATAACTCAAGAGAAACTTGGTATACACTTACAATCACCCAACCCATGCTTGTACTTCCTATTAAAACTTGCTTTCCCACTTTTCTTGAAAATCAAGTAACATAGAAAATAGCCTGTAACTTGTACTTCTGACTATCCAAAGCACTCAAACCCTTTTGCTTATACATACACAAGTCATTTGCCACAAATCTCACCCATGCTTAAGCCCTGAAAAGACCAAGAACACAGAATCACCAAAAACACTTCAAAACTTGTCATTTCTGAGTTTTGAATCCAATCTCCAAATTTGCTTGTGCATTTCTTGGCCTTTTACTTTCAAAAGCTTCTAAATAACATACACAAACAATCCCAACACCTGTAACACCACTGTAACACCTCCATCATCATCCACCATTTTCAAAAACAGCACCTTGCACCTTGACTTCTCCAGAACTCCTCAGGTACTTTCAGCTCAAGCTAAGGATCACATTAGTTTCCTGGGAACTTGAGGAAGCTAATCCAATCATTGGAACTCACTGAAAGCTACTCAAAATCCAAACTCGATACCCTCTTGCAAGGTAAGTTTTTTGACTTTTGAACTCTTCATACGTGCATCATTAATGGTTTATTTGTGAATGAAAAATGTAGATATCATTGCCCTAAAGCTAACCATGTCCATAGTTTTCATTAATTTTGTTTGAGCTTAGAGAATTTTAAGATTGAAGTTTTTGAGATTTTTAGGATCCAGATTAGGGCCATTAAAATTCATGCTTGTCTTTAATCTATAATTTTATTACTTTGCATTTCTGAAATCGTGAGGAAATTTGCTACAAGTTTCATGTTTACATTTTTCATTTTTGTTGAGAATTGAACAAGATACAGAGGCTCTGGCTGGGCGTGAGGTTGAAGATGAAGTTCAGGCCATGGACTTGTTTACTATCATATATTTTTTTTTTTTTTATATAAATGGATGTATAGCCACCCAAGTGGAAAAAGCGCGCGCCTGTGACTATAGGGACTTGGGTTCGAGCCCTAGTGGTACCCTTTTGGATTTTTCATATTTTTCACATTCTGACTTTTCTTTTTTGGCAGCGCTGGGCCTCTTTCCTTGGGCTTTATGTTTTTTTTCATTTCTCACTCCATGTTTCACTTACACAGCCTCTGTCCCATTTTATTTTCTATTTTTCTTATTTCATTTATTTATTTTCTTTTAATATATTTTACTTAATACAAAAATCATAAAAAAATTAGATTTAGGCTTTATTTAATTAAATTATTTTTTTATACATAAAAATAAATATATTTTAATCACCTTTTATTTTATCTTTGATAATTAATTTGTAAATTAATTAAAAGTTAGGGTTTTGATTATTATTTTCACACATTAAAAATATTTTCTTAAAACAAATTACTTTCTTTTCTCAAAATAAATTAATATAGAACCAAGTTTGTTTTCTTTTATTAAAAATTAACTTAGAACCTATGTTTTCTTTTAATTAACTAATTTTTATACTAGTTTAATTTAATTAACACTTTTTTCACAAACAAAACCCTAAAAAAACTTGTTTCTTTAATAAATTAATTTCTTTTATTAACTTAATTTTAATTTCTTATTTTAGTTAATTATTTTCTTTTAAGTAAATTAGGTCAAAACTATTTTTCTTAACAAAAATCCAAACAAAATTCATTCCTTATCCATTCATACGTGTACATTATATTCATTTAATTTCTTGTACATTTATTCAAATTCAATATGGTTGTAATAGATAATTACGCTTTATTTTTTTCCAATCCCCATTTGTAATTTGTACACCCCCTCCCACATGTATTGTAATAGCGTAGTAATTTTAAATTCCGTAATTTATCGCTTTATATACAAATGCTAATAATTAGGGTTTGTATGGAAAGACGAAAACCAATCAATTAGAAAACCCTATTCAAAGACAAAATCAAGCATGAAAACAATACACTTACACGCAAGCACCCCTAGGATAAATCCACTTGGTTGCCTTTACAAAATGGTCATATTACGCATGTGATGTATCTTAGAAAAAACAAGCAAAATACAAGATAATAGTCCCTCGATGATACTATCTAAGTTTCCTTTCAGAATGATCTTAGTCCCTAAAGAAAAATACTAAGGTACCTTGCAACATTGCTAATCATGGTTATATGATGACCCACGCCCGTCCCGTTTACATCCAAAGATAGGGTTACTTACCAAATCAATGGTAAGATAACAATGTGAAAGGAAAAGAAATGAATAAGAAAGACTTTTGAGTAGGTAGAATGCTCCTAATTACTTGCTCATTTTCAAAACAAAAACATCCTTGCTATTTTCAAAACAAACACCTATACTTTCAAAACTTCTTATAAACTTGAAAACATTTTCAAAAGATCAACATCTTTGTATACAATCTTACGAACAAGAATCATTACAAAGTTTGCCTAAATAATAGCCTCTTTACAAAATACTTTCAAAAACCACACACAAAGCACAATTTCAAACAAAAAGCAAGTGATCTAGCAAGTAACTAAGAGCCCATGGAAAACCATGGATGAAAAGTGTGCTAATACCTTTCCTTTTCATAATCTACCCCCCGAACTCAAGAAACAATCTCAAAGGTATTTCTTGTGCTTTTTCACCTTTCCTTTTGGATAAAAGAAAATTCGATGGCGACTCTTGCTAACCACAACATTTGCGATCAAACGCAAAACCTTCAAGCCAGTTCTCCCATCGTATCAAAGAACTGGTGAGTCTGCTGTGGAAAGTTCTAAAAGTGGGGTTACCTTAGGGTTAGATCATAATTACTTGATTTCTTTGTTTGACTTGTATGCTTTACATTATGGTTCTTTGTTTGGGTTTGAATCCTCTACCCGGATTTGAGATACCTTATAGGTAAGTAGCAAATACGTTGTGGAAACTGTGTGGGGTATACCGACATGGTCTAAGCAATAGCTATGTTAGTGCGACATATTTGTGGGTACCGGTAGCCCTTGAGTTAATTAAGGAGAATACGGGGCCGCTGAGTGATGTCATGAAGCACTAATGAACTTTTAGAACCTTTACTTGACCAACTTGGCCTTTAGGACGTAGTGAGATGACCGACTTTGGTGCAGTCCGAAGTTGGTAGATACTCGATACTACACTCATCGAGGTTTTGTTTTTTGGGATATTTCGGTCGCCATTAAAGAGGCTTGTGCCGAAACAATGACCAAGGAAACAATCCAATGATATTGAGCTCCTTAGAACCCGGTTACTATTACTAGGACAGGTTTAAGCCAACTAAACTTCAAGAGCGTACTTACCTATGAGACTTCATGCAAGCCTAAACCTAAGGACTTATTTGCTTTGTTTGTGTATATTTACTTGTACATAATGAAGGGGTAAGAAAACACTTAGAAGTGTGGATGGGGGTTGAATAAGTGACTCTTTTTCTTTTCAAAACAAAGCTCAACAATAATGGAAGGACAAGGTTATTTATATCCTGGTTCGTTTAAACTCAAACTACTCCAGTCCACCCGTCAAGGTGATTTCGCCTTTCTCAACAAGGACTTAATCCACTATAATCAACTGATTACAAACACACAACAACTGTTGTGACTAACAATGTGTAGCGGTAGAAGTGTGCAAGACTAAGCCATTGGATTGACAAGACTTTATACAAATCAAAATAAAAATCGCCACCGTGCTTTATTGTTTCCAAAGGAATGCGAAAAGAGCGAATAACCCAAAAAGAGGGGGAAAGATTCAAGGTAAGGGGGTTGTTTATGCAAAGGGAAGGTATTAGAACCCTAAACATCTACGGTACTCTGCAGGAACCTCTTTGAAAAATCTGTATATTTTGGCTATAAAAATGTGTTGTATATAAAATGGATGGTGGAGGTGAGAAAAGAAATATTTTTTATGATTTTTGCACCCTCCGCGGTTGCGAACCTTTAGTGCCTACGTACCACCTTTCGTGCAATAGGGGATCAGGGTACACGTAGTTCCTCTTTTAAAAATTTGAAACACAAGTGTGTTGGTTGATTTTATGAGATAAGACATCATCGCAATTGTCCGTGTGAAAAAACATACTTACTACCCACAATCATGAGAAAGGAGAATTTGCATCATCTCAAAGTGGAGGATATGGCTTGGATTTTAAAATCAACAATGCCTCACTCAACACCCAAGTGGAAAATATCTCACTTCACTACATATTGTAGAAGTATAGTTGTTTGCATCACTACAAGGATTGACAAGAGTCTAATCTTTTGAGAAAGATTTTAAAATAAAAAGCCAAAGTGGCAAAAATGATTTGAAATGAGATTGATTGACTTTTAGTCTTCTCACAAAAAATGTCAAGATATTATTAAATTGATTGAAATTTATTTATGAAAATGTTTCGAAGATGCATGGACCTAAGTCCAAGTTTATTATGAAAATGTTTCAAGATTCAAAACAAGAAGAGTTTTTTTTAAGGAGGGAGAAGATTTTTGAAATTAAATAAGATGGGAGGAGAAGAAGAGGCTATCCTAAAGCATAAGGTAAAAGCTAGGGATAAGAACCATCTAACCAACAAGAAGCCAATACTTGACATTATGAGTCAATATAGAATTCCCATTCTTCAGATTGAAACCAAGCAAGAAAAGATACTAGACCTCTTGAGAGATCCAAACTTCATGTGTTTTAAGTCTTCGCAAAAAATTGGGCAGAGTAACGGTTGTATACGGGTGAATTCCAGATTACAAACAAAGATCGTAATCTCAATAACCTACACACAAAACAAACAAACAACCCAATGTCTTGAGGTAAACCTCAAGAACTCCAGACAAAATATCAAATAAAGTCACAAAGTCTCCAAGATAGGCCAAGGTCTCTAATCCTAAGTCCAAGAAGTCCATCACTCCATAATGCAAAGGATAGTAACCATGTAGTCCAAGTATCATTAATGATTTTTATGGTTCATGTTGATTATTAGGTGTCTTTAAAAAGAAAGAAAAGCTCAAGTGAACAAAATAAAAAATGACATGAAAGTAAATTCTCAAGTGAGCTAAAGATGAAAATAGCATGAAATGTAAAATGCTAAAAGTAAATGGTACATAAAGCATGAAAATAAAAGCGTAAAGTAAAGTTAGTTGTTAGTAATTAGTGGTTAGTTGGATGACCATCTTCAAACTTGCATTTGGAACTCATTAGGGGATTGGTAGAACCAAAGCCTCTACACAACAAGTTGCATTTGCTTTTTGTCAAGTATATCATCGATTTTGGAATTCTCACTAGGCAACATGTAATGATCAACGATGTTTAAGTGATCCGCGTTGACCAAAGGTGTTGTAGATCCATTAGAGGATTGGTAGAGCCAAAGCCTCCACACAATGAATCTCAAGGTTATTGGATCAAAGAGATCAAATTAACATACTTGGGCTTGCAATCATAAGTTTGGGCCACGAATGATCATTTATTCGAATCGGGACAAGATTTAGCGCTATGTTAAGCAATTGTAAGTGGACTTATGTAGAAGTCACACCTATTTTGAGGCCGATCAATAGAAATCTATGTACTTCATGTTTGGATAAATGATATAGAGATCACCATCCCTTAACATGTAGCACAATTAAAAAAGAAAGGGACAAGATGAAGAGGGAGGGAAATGATAAGCTAATTTAGATCACCATTTCAAAATTCTTTCATCTTTAAATTCAACCACTCCTCTAGATGGATTAAAGCACTAAACATATCATTAATCCAAAGCACCAAAAATGAATTAAATAATTCACTCTTAGGTAGATTTGAATTGATGAACATTTATCCAACTTCATCTACATCACAAAGTCCATTGAGTTTAAAGACAAATTGGACATTTAAAATTGCAATCCAAACCAACAATCAAAAGGAGTGAGTAGAAAAAGCATTTTGGATCAAAGCTGCCCCAAAACAAGGAAAAAAATGCATTATGTCTTGGTGTAAATCGATTTACACTACTATGTAAATCGATTTACACAGTACAGTTTTCAAAAATTTACGTGAAATTGCTTCTGTGCAATCGATTTACACTTAGTGCAAATCGATTCCACACAGTAACAATAGCAAAAACAACATTTTAAAAGGGCAATTTCTTGTTCAAACTTTCCATCAAACACCTTATGATCATGGATCCACTTGAGCATGAAAATTCCATCAAATTATGAGAAAATAACACCATTGAAATCACAAAATAATGCTCAAAGAATCAATCCCAAAGATCACCAAGAGATCACATTGTGAAAGATGAATTATCCAACTTACCAAAGGTAGATCTAGAGAATTATCAAAACAACTTCAAGAATTTGCTTCAATTCAACCACAAGAATCAATTGACCAAACTTGGATGTAGAGAATTGATGGAGAAAAAGTGTTTGGATGAAGGTTTAGCTCAAAGATTAGTAAGCTTCAATGCAAAGCTTACTAACTTTTTGAAAATGGAGCTTTGAGTGAATTTGGTAGATGGAGAGAATTGAGAGATTTTTTAGCAAGGTGGATTTGACTATCAAAAGCTTGAAATTTGAATGAAATGAGAGCTCTTTTTATAGAGTTTTAGGATTGGGATTAGTGGTAATTTGGTAATTGATTCTTGGAGTCAAAATTTGAATTAATGTAATTCTTTCAAAAATTAGAGCCAAAATTTGAATTAATGATAATTCTTTCAAATATTAGAGCCAAAATTTGAATTAATGATAATTCTTTTTAAAAATAAAAGATTGGCACTAAAATTTGAATTAATGATACGTATTTCAAAAGTGAAGGAAAATTGGAGCCAAAATTTGACAAGTTTAAAATGTTGATTTTTTTTTTAATTTTCACGCTGTGCAATCTATTGCACTATAGTGCAAATCGATTTGCACAATGTATTTTTTTCAAAAATGGTCTAAAATACACTATGTTCAATCGATTGCACTTTAAGAGCAATCGATTGCATCAGTGAAAAAAAATGAAAATTTTTAATTCTTTTTCTTTGCAAAATAGAGATTTTAGGAAAATAATACCAGAAATCCTTATTTGTCAGATGCTTCGACTTGGTACCTACAAAATAAAAATATACAAAGACAAAGACAAATATTTTTTGTATTTTGATTAGAAGTTAGTCAACAATACATATACAAAATACACAACCAAGGTGCTTGGAGATTCCTCAAGAGCAAACTTAAAGATAGGAAAAAAGAGGAAGAACCAACCCTAATGTGATCTTGTTATGATCGAGTTGATATGATATGATAGAGGAATCTTAGGGGGAAAAATTGGGGTACAACAGCTGTCCTTATTTAAGTGTCTTCTATCCGGAGATACGAAGGTTACAAATCTTCGTGTCAACGCGATTGAAGATACTTAAATACAAAACAAGCCCTATTTTTGTCTCTAAGATGCCATGCAATGCTTATGATTATGGATGCATATGAACAGAACAAAAGAGACGCAAAGTAACACTGGGGATGCCACAAAAATGAAGAAACAAAGGAGCAACCCCACCAGGAAAATAAATCACTGGTGGACCAAAAGAATAGAACCAGAGAGGAGGATAACAAGCATCGACGTTCACTGCCGATGTCTACCAACATTCACTGAAGGTAGAGAGAAGAAGATATACCGACTCACAGATGACGGTAAACTACCAAATCAATAGTTGAAGGTAGAAGAAAACAATATATCATGCCATCACCGTTCACTGATGAGGAACTATCACCGTTCACTGATGATAGCAAAAAGATAAGAAACACCGACGTTCACTGCCGATGCACTACCAACATTCACTGAAGGTAGATTTTGAAAATATCACACCATCACCGTTCACTGACAAGGAACCACCACCGTTCACTGATGATAGCAAAAAGATAAGAAACACCGACGTTCATTGCCGATGCACTACCAACGTTTACTGAAGGTAGATTTTGAAAATATCATACCATCGTCGTTCACTGACGAGGAACCACCACCGTTCACTGATGATAGAAAAAGATAAGAAACACCGACGTTCACTGCCGATGCACTACCAACGTTCACTGAAGGTAGATTTTGAAAATATCATACCATCGCCGGTCACTGACGAGGAACCACCACCGTTCACTGATGATAGCAAAAAGATAAGAAACACCGACGTTCACTGCCGATGCACTACCAACGTTTATTGAAGGTAGATTTTGAAAATATCATACCATCGCCGTTCACTGACGAGGAATCACCACCGTTCACTGATGATAGCAAAAAGATAAGAAACACCGACGTTCACTGCCGATGCACTACCAACTTCACTTAAGGTAGATTTTGAAAATATCATATGTTCCCCAAACTTCTGGTGTTTCACCTAGAACAGGTCTCAACTTCTTCCTTAACCAAGGAATTCCGTCTGGAAAGGGTAATATGTAAGCTGTCTCAAATAAAGAGACTTCCACTTGCAAAGATTTCACAACGAGCAATTTCTGTGAATTTGAAAGTCTTGCCATCCACTGGCGTAAACTGACGACAGACTGCAAGCTAACCACTCATAGAGGAAATAGCAAAAAAAGTTACGTCGACTTGTACAGGGAAGCACGAGTTTCTCAAACAAAGATACCTGTTGCCTGTTATCATGGAGGATTGGAAAAAGAAACGGATTTATGGGGATAGAAATGTGGCTTCCCGGGGAAAGAGATATGACTTCCTGGGGAAATGAGATATGACTTCCTGGGGAAATGCCACATTATTCCTGCTGAAGAGATAAAGTCTTCTCGTGCAAAATAAATGCACAAATCAAAGCTCAAAGTCCTCAGAAATCCAGAGTAAATAATATTGTCATGCAACCACGAATCCAATTAGAAATAAACTTGAGCAAGACGGCCAAAGAAGATACATCCTTTGAGAAATAAACTCAAGAGGGAAAACCAAATCCAACTAAGCAAGGAGCGCTGCAGGAAGGTTTGAACAAAATGTCAATAAAAAATGATTTGTAACAATGCATGATGCATGTATGAATGTATGAGTGATATCGTGCATATGCTGGTAAAAGGATACATAATCGAATAAAACTGCCTCAGGTACTAACAACATTGGTCTAAACTTCAACCAGAAAGATCAATCCAAGAAAGGTAAAAGCAACCGCGGAAACCAAAATTATTTCCTGTTCTAACTTCACTGAGGAGAAACATAATCCGGATGTAGCTAAATCAAACAAATACCGGGATAGAACATCTTTCTTCTGTTTTCATCGGAGAAACCAGTTTTCCAAAAACAACGTGCCTACTGAAGATTGCAAAACTAGTCTCAAATAAAGCAGACTGACGCCGAGACAACTAAACCTCACTGGGGGATTCAAGTCTACCTCCTTGGAGAAAAAACAAACTGAGGATTGAAAACTTTTCATCATGAATACTCATTCCAACAAGAGATTCCCTAGGATAACCTTCCCAGGGAATAACACACAGACTTCCATGGGGAAAACAAATGTTTCACAGTCCGTACTCCTACTGGGGATTTCGATACTGATTGTGAATAAGGAAAATGGAAACCAAATTGTCAAAACATTCACTGGGGAAATTAGGCCCACTTTGAAGGAAGAAAAACATACGGACTTCACTAAGGGAGACAATACTTCATCATCGAGACCTCTACCGGGGACTTCATGCTTCCTTTATTGGGGAGGTCGACACCACATCATCGAGGGGAAACCAAGATACGTTCTTCACTGGGGAAAAAGGACTTCTATCAAATAAACAAGGCCTTCACTGGAAAATACTGGATTGAGTCTTCATATCAACCAAACCTATTCCAACAAAAGATGCCCTGGTGTAGTCTTCCTGGGAGATCAAGAAGTCAACACTAATGCCAATACTGCAAAAAGAGCGATATCTTAGCACACCAAGGGAATAAAACCTTTCATCATATGAGGGAAAACTTCGCTGGGGAACCTGGGACAGAGGCTTCTGACCATGCAAACCCAAAATCAAAAGCGAACCAAGACTTGGCCGGGGATCATGGGATCACAAACCTAATACTATACCTTACGCCAACTGGTATCGTCTTTAATTATCTGAGAAACACACAAAGATCATGCGCATACCAGCAAAAATAACCTGAGAGAACCTTCCTGGGGAACCAAGAAGTTAACACTATAGTAAGAAGTCAAAATTATGGGGATTTTAAATCAAACTCAACACTTGGTGAGAGAAAACCCAAAAACTTGACAGTTGTCTCAATACCTCTTAGAAAATATACTTCCCTTGTCTAGCTACTTGGGAAGCACATAACAACAATAATGTCGTAACAAGAGAAAGCACGGATCTACAAGAGATTCCATATCAATAAAAATGGAGAAAGAACTCCATCAAATGAGCAAAGGCTTCATATCTCTTTTTAATCTTCGTTTGATCACCACCTGGATGGGTAAAGAATCACACTCAGTTGGAGAAGTCTGCAGCAAGACTGGAAAAAAATGGGATTATGAACCCAACATCATAACACAACTTGAGGAAGGTTCTCAGCTTGGGGTATACATAGTAACTATCTTGACTAAATATGGATATGCCCTTGGAAACCAATTTGGTGTCTCAAGCTTACCATGCTGATCAAAGTAACTTTCATAACTTGCCCTTGGCTGCATGCTTTTAAGATAACCTTTCTGATCAAATGGCTTTCATAGATTTGTCGAATCTTGACGTAACTGCCCTAGATTGGCTGAATGTTGCATCCTCTTTGCTCCACAACTCTTCTCGGCAACATGCCTTTTGCTGATACTCAAATGTAAACTTTCATGATATCAAGTAGTTGTTTTACAAGCAGAAAATGTTTATTCTAAGAATGAAAATTCTAATGCAACAATTATGTAAGTCTTGAAGATTTTATTTTAAAAGATGTCGCAAAACCTTGTGAGCAAATCACTAGCTAGGATGCGAAATGGATTTTTGTACAAAAGATAACAAAAGCAATATGATACCAATCACAATAATTTATCAAAATCAATGGGAGTCAGGAAACACTATTTCATTGGAGTATACTTTCAAAATAAACCCTATTTCAATTAGGACTTTTGAGGGTTGTAACGTGGCCTGGTTCACGGTTTTAGAAAAAATATTTAAGGCTAAAAAATATTTGGTGCCCACCCCCTTCATGATGTTCTTCAGTCCTAAGTTCAGTTAACTTGACCCGAACATTCATCTCTCCAAAGGAATTTCGTGATGGTTGAGGAATCAAACAAGGTTTTCTTTGGACGTGCAAATCACTCATTCCTGCTTCTTTTGGGTTTCTTGTCACGCGACTCTGTTCTTTGCTAAGGATTTCACATTGTAATCCTTTATCGCATTTTAGGCTTTCCATTTCTTCCTTGCCTTCGGGACAAATTCCTTTTGACTTTGACTCTGAAGTGCAGCGGGATGCCCTGACTTTTGCCTAAGCGACTTGTTTTTTCAAGTTCCAACTTAGCGGGGCTTTTTGTCTCTTTCTTTTTCATCATAATTGTTTATTCATGTCATCTTTTTTTTTGTTGACATGTCGCGTGACTTTGAGTCATTTGTGACTTGTCGGAAGAATTGTGACTGCCCTATTTCTGGGTAGATGAAAGATAACCATTGTTGTATCGTCATCTGCTGATCCCATGATATGTGAGAGATACCCATTGGGATAACATCTTATTTTGATGCACACTACTGATATGCGGAGGTTAAACATTGCGGTTTTGAATTCCCTCAACCTTTTGAAAGATAACCATTATTGTATCCTTAGATGCGCACTCCTGATGAGATTTGAATACTCAATCAGATTAACTGAACACTACCCTACCCCAGGTTAAAAAATGAGGGTTTTTTTAATAGAAAAAGAAACTCCTACTTCAAGGCTCAAAGGGGTTAACAAAGGTTTCACTCCCTTATATCTCCGGTGTTTGAGGATTTGAAATAATGCTTGTACATCGTCAACAGGGTTTTATCCAAAAGCATACTACCAGAAAATTTGTGTTTTAATATCATCATCCTCCTCCCAATATCTTCCTAGGAAAGAGAATGAGTAACAAGTTGGTATCATAAAGAAATTTAAAATTGAAAACAAATACGAGTGAAACGAATGAATTTCTTCAAGACCAACATACTCATTGTATTAAGATTAAACATTCAAATGCAAACAAGTCCTTACATGCAAACAGTGCAATGATAAACACGAAAAATTACAAACAAGAAAGCAGTAAAATGATAATAAACTAAGATGACTCTCTTATCTGGACTTGCGCTGAAAGTAACATTTCCCAAGCTTTGGAACTATCAACGACATAGATTCATTCATGCCCTGCTAACGAATTGTTTTGAACATTAGGGTAAATGTCCTTAAAAGAAAAGATACCGCTTCGGACCAACCTCTAAACTTTGACCTTCAAAGTAAAGCAATCTTCTAAATCGTGCCTAGGAGCATCCTGATGAAAGGCACAAGAAACATCAGCCTTATATCCTCTTGGCAATTTTTCAGGAACAACTGGTCGAGCTCGGGTTTGAACCAGATTCTTCTTCAACAAAGAAGGATACAACTTTGTGTATGTCATTGGAATTGGATCAAAGCTCATTTTTCTCTGATGACATTTCCCTTGATTTCCTTGTTGAGGTACCCCCTGATATGCAATAGCAGTCAGAGTCTCATTGATGAATGGAGTCACAGAAGCAACTTGTTGATTCTTATTATGAGATCCTCCTTACCTACCACAAAGTATAGTGTATGAATCTTGCTCTTTCTTCTTGGAACAATTATCACCATACTTCTTAGCACCATTTGACGAGTCCCCGTCTTCTGATAAATGACCTTCACGGACAGTTTCCTCTAAATGGACTCCCATGCTTACCATTTTGTTGAAATCAGCGGGAGCACTTGCAACCATCTTCTCATAGTAGAAGGAACTAAGAATTTTCAGGAAGATCTTTGTCATCTCCTTTTCTTCCATGGGAGGAATCACTTGTGCAGCCACTTCGCGCCATCTCTGTGCATATTCTTTGATTGATTCTCTGTCCTTCTGAACCATGGCCCTAAGCTGGTCACGGTCAGGCGCCATGTCCACATTGTACTTGTATTATTCAATGAATGCTTCTCCCAAATCATTAAAAGTATGGATGTTGACGCTGTCTAAACTCATGTACCATTTCAATGCATCACCGGTCAGACTATCCTAGAAAAAATGAATCAGCAGACGCTGATCATCAGTATGGGTAGACATCCTTCTCACATACATCACCAAATGAGCACGAGGGCAAGTGTTTCCCTTGTACTTCTCAAATTTTGGGGCCTTGAACTTAGCAGGCACTTTAACATTCGGGACCAAACACAGCTCATTCACATTCTGCCTGAACAACTCTTTTCCCCTAAGAGCCTTCATCTCTCTTTGCATTCTATCAAACTGCTCTTGGAAATCATCCATTCTGTCATAAAGACCCAAGTCTTCACTCGACGGAGGGAAAGGACGACACACATCTTCATTAAAAAACGAAACCAAATTCACCGAAGGAGGTGCAGCAGGAATAGTATGCACCACGGGAGGTGAGGGAGTAACAACTTTTGGAACCACTGGAGCATCTTGAGGACCCAGATTGAAACCTTCAGGTGCAAAATTCTCTGGAATTCCCCACGGATAACCCTGAGGCATACAGTTTTGAACAACAACCGGAGTAGCGGATACGGGAACAGTCAGAACTTCAGTACTTGCCCTTGTTGGTTGAGGTTGAACACTCAGTGGCTGATTCTGAGCAACCACCAGAGCTTCCATCAGAGTAGTCAAGTTGGCCAAGCCAGCCTTCAAAGCAGAAACTTCTTCGCGCAACTCGCCTCCTGTTCTAAGTTGTCCATCTTCTTTTTGAAATTAGCCCGAGTGTTGTAGTGATGAGTCAACTTGCTGAATGAAGTAAAGAAGCTGGGTAAGGCACCTGGATATGCATAACAAATGCAAAAAACATGTGCAATATGATGCATGATATGCAATGTATATGATTATTATTATTTTATCATTTAATATTTCAAGGGATTTATGGTTTATATTGCAAACATCCAAGTAATAAAGCTTTTGAATTACTGAAATTTTTTATTATTCTCTTTTTAGAATCCATGGTTTAAAAGTACCAAAGGTATTCACAAATAGTCAACCTTTAAATCCCTTGAAATATTGTTTTTTTCAAAAGATGCTTATGAGTGCACGGATGCATGATGCAACAATCACACACAAGATCACACATATAGGGTTCATAGGTTCAACGTCACGAGCATGAGGTCGAAGGTACTACCCATAAGGTATTGGTCTAAAAAGTTATCACCTGCCGAACAAGGTTCTAGAGGTTCTCAGAGTCTACATCCTTCCTTCAGATATTACCAACTTCCCGATTAACTCGGTAATTAGTAATATTCTCAAGAAAGACTCGTCCGAGCGTAGTATCGCGTGACAACTACTTCCGGATTACTCCGTTATAGCTTCCGCACTACACCTAAAAGGCCAAGAGGGGTTAGGTAATCTACAGTCCTCAGCTTCGGCAGGCTGCCATGTCGAAAGTAGTATGTCTTCCCGATTACTCGGTAAACGACACTACAGTCAAAGGGGCCTCCACTGAGTGGGGGATCTCATGCCTCCTTTTTTGGGATTACTCCCTCAAAGTTAACATGACTATACCGCCCGTCCTATCTTAAAGTTTGCCCAAGTCCGGGTATAGGACTTATGAGTAATCACCAAGCACCCTGTAAACCAAAAAAATCCAGACAAACATATATACAAAATATAACACATAAACAACAATAGCACATATACAGATATAAACAAAGATAAGTTTAACCCACTTAGGGATGGACCAGCAAGAGGTCAATCTTTCGCCAATGAAGTCGCCATTTTTTTCTGTAGCGGTAGAAATGTTCAAGACTAAGCCATTGGATTGACTAGAATTTATACAAATCAAAATAAAAATCGCCACCGCGCTTTATTGTTTCCAAAGGAATGGGAAAGGAGCGAATAACCCAAAAAGAGGGGGAAAGATTCAAGGTAAGGGGGTTGGTTATGCAAAGGGAAGGTATTAGCACCCTAAACATCTATGGTACTCCACAGGAACCTCTTTGAAAAATCTGTATATTTTGGCTATAAAAATGTGTTGTATATAAAATGGATGGTGGAGGTGAGAAAAGAAATATTTTTTATGATTTTTGCATCCGCCGCGGTTGCGATCCTTTAGTGCCTACGTACCACCTTTCATGCAATAGGGGATCAAGGTACACGTAGTTCCTCTTTTAAAAATTTGAAACACATGTGTGTTGGTTGATTTTATGAGATAAGACATCATCGCAATTGTCCGTGTGAAAAAACATACTTACTACCCACAATCATGAGAAAGGAGAATTTGCATCATCTCAAAGTGGAGGATATGGCTTGGATTTTAAAATCAACAATGCCTCACTCAACACCCAAGTGGAAAATATCTCACTTAACTACATATTGTAGAAGTATAGTTGTTTGCATCACTACAAGGATTGACAAGAGTCTAATCTTTTGAGAAAGATTTTAAAATAAAAAGCCAAAGTGGCAAAAATGATTTGAAATGAGATTGATTGACTTTTAGTCTTCTCACAAAAAATGTCAAGATATTATTAAATTGATTGAAATTTATTTATGAAAATGTTTCGAAGATGCATGGACCTAAGTCCAAGTTTATTATGAAAATGTTTCAAGTTTCAAAACAAGAAGAGTTTTTTTTAAAGAGGGAGAAGATTTTTGAAATTAAAGAAGATGGGAGGAGAAGAAGAGGCTATCCTAAAGCATAAGGTAAAAGCTAGGGATAAGAACCATCTAACCAACAAGAAGCCAATACTTGACATTATGAGTCAATATAGAATTCCCATTATTCGGATTGAAACCAAGCAAGAAAAGATACTAGACCTCTTGAGAGAACCAAACTTCAAGTGTTTTAAGTCTTCGCAAAAAATTGGGCAGAGTAACGGCTGTATACGGGTGAATTCCAGATTACAAACAAAGATCATAATCTCAATAACCTGCACACAAAACAAACAAACAACCCAATGTCTTGAGGTAAACCTCAAGAACTCCAGACAAAATATCAAATAAAGTCACAAAGTCTCCAAGATAGGCCAAGGTCTCTAATCCTAAGTCCAAGAAGTCCATCACTCCATAATGCAAAGGATAGTAACCATGTAGTCCAAGTATCATTAATGATTTTTATGGTTCATGTTGATTATTAGGTGTCTTTAAAAAGAAAGAAAAGCTCAAGTGAGCAAAATAAAAAATGACATAAAAGTAAATGCTCAAGTGAGCAAAAGATGAAAATACCATGAAATGTAAAATGCTAAAAGTAAATGGTACATAAAGCATGAAAATAAAAGCGTAAAGTAAAGTTAGTTGTTAGTAATTAGTGGTTAGTTGGATGACCATCTTGAAACTTGCATTTGGAACTCATTAGGGGATTGGTAGAACCAAAGCCTCTGCATAACAAGTTGCATTTGCTTTTTATCAAGTATATCATCCATTTTGGAATTCACACTAGGCAACATGTAATGATCAACGATGTTTAAGTGATCCGCGTTGACCAAAGGTGTTGTAGATCCATTAGAGGATTAGTAGAACCAAAGCCTCTATACAATAAATCTCAAGGTTATTGGATCAAAGAGATCAAATTAACATACTTGGGCTTGCAATCATAAGTTTGGGCCACGAATGATCATTTATTCGAATCGGGACAAGATTTAGCGCTATGTTAAGCAATCGTAAGTGGACTTATGTAGAAGTCACACCTATTTTGAGGCCGGTCAATAGAAATCTATGTACTTCATGTTTGAATAAATGATATAGAGATCACCATCCCTTAACATGTAGCACAATTAAAAAATAAAGGGATAAGATGAAGAGGGAGGGAAATGATAAGCTAATTTGGATCACCATTTCAAAATTCTTTCATCTTTAAATTCAACCACTCCTCTAGATGGATTAAAGCACTAAACATATCATTAATCCAAAGCATCAAAAATGAATTAAATAATTCACTCTTAGGTAGATTTGAATTGATGAACATTTATCCAACTTCATCTACATCACAAAGTCCATTGAGTTTAAAGACAAATTGGACATTTAAAATTGCAATCTAAACCAACAATCAAAAGGAGTGAGTAGAAAAAGCATTTTGGATCAAAGCTGCCCCAAAACAAGGCAAAAAATGCATTCTGTCCTGGTGTAAATCGATTTACACTACTATGTAAATCGATTTACATAGTACAGTTTTCAAAAATTCGCGTGAAATTGCTTCTGTGCAATCGATTTACACTTAGTGCAAATCGATTGCACACAGTAACAATAGCAAAAACAACATTTTAAAAGGGCAATTTCTTGTTCAAACTTTCCATCAAACACCTTATGATCATGGATCCACTTGAGCACGAAAATTCCATCAAATTATGAGAAAATAACACAATTGAAATCACAAAATAATGCTCAAAGAATCAATCCCAAAGATCACCAAGAGATCACATTGTGAAAGATGAATTATCCAACTTACCAAAGGTAGATCTAGAGAATTATCAAAACAACTTCAAGAATTTGCTTCAATTCAACCACAAGAATCAATTGACCAAGCTTGGATGTAGAGAATTGATGGATAAAAAGTGTTTGGATGAAGGTTTAGCTCAAAGATTAGTAAGCTTCAATGCAAAGCTTACTAACTTTTTGAAAATGGAGCTTTGAGTGAATTTGGTAGATGGAGAGAATTGAGAGATTTTTTAGTAAGGTGGATTTGACTATCAAAAGCTTGAAATTTGAATGAAATGAGAGCTCTATTTATAGAGTTTTAGGGTTGGGATTAGTGGTAATTTGGTAATTGATTCTTGGAGCCAAAATTTGAATTAATGATAATTCTTTCAAAAATTAGAGCCAAAATCTGAATTAATGATAATTCTTTCAAATATTAGAGCCAAAATTTAAATTAATGATAATTCTTTTTAAAAATGAAAGATTGACACTAAAATTTGAATTAATGATACATCTTTCAAAAGTGAAGGAAAATTGGAGCCAAAATTTGACAAGTTTAAAATGCTGATTT
Source organism: Vicia faba (assembly GCA_948472305.1). NCBI lineage: Eukaryota > Viridiplantae > Streptophyta > Magnoliopsida > Fabales > Fabaceae > Vicia > Vicia faba. The sequence continues at coordinate 211,819 of CATIWC010001013.1, forward strand.
TTTTTTAATTTTCACGATGTGCAATCGATTGCACTATAGTGCAAATCGATTTGCACAATGTATTTTTTCAAAAATGGCGCAAAATACACTATGTTCAATCGATTGGACTTTAAGAGCAATCGATTGCATCAGTGAAAAAAAAATGAAAATTTTTAATTCTTTTTCTTTACAAAATAGAGATTTTAGGAAAATAATACCAGAAATCCGTATTTGTCCGATGCTTCGACTTGGTACCTACAAAACAAAAATATACAAAGACAAAGACAAATATTTTTTGTATTTTGATTAGAAGTTAGTCAACAATACATATACAAAATACACAACCAAGGTGCTTGGAGATTCCTCAAGAGCAAACTTAAAGATAGGAAAAAAGAGGAAGAACCAACCCTAATGTGATCTTGTTATGATCGAGTTGATATGATATGATAGAGGAATCTTAGGGGCAAAAATTGGGGTACAACACAATGCACAAGTAATCTTACAAGTGACTCAGACCACTAAGACTTAAATCTAGTCCTAGTCTACTTGAGCAATCTGACCAAACTTGGTCTCTCAAGGAACAATTACAAGAGTTTAATCTTACAGATAGTGAAATAAAATTTGCTTCTAATCAAGATATATCACAACTTTGATTTTTCACTTAGAATAAGTTTGCACAAATTATGCGAACAAAGAGTTTGTGAGCCCAGAATTTTTCACGTAGTTTCTTGCTTCTTTTTGAAATTTTATTCGTTGGTTGGCTTGCAATAAATGTCCTTCTATTTATAGTAGGAACAAAAAGACTGTTGCTGCCTTCAGAAAAGTGGAGAGCATTAAATTCTTGCGTGTTTCTTTGCACTATTCCATTTTCCAAGAAACTAGCTTAGACACTTGAGTGCTTGCAGCCGTCTTTGCATTAATGAGCAAACGACAACTTGTAAGAACATGTTTCCTACGCTTGACAAGACAAGTTGGCTTTAACATTCATTCAGAACTTGCTTCAACATCTTGTATTCAGAACATGCTTCACACATCTTCTAGGCAGTGCTTTGTTTGCTAAGAACTTGATCAGCGCTTGCTTTCAAGTAATCTTCTGAGCAAGGAATCCTACTAAATGTTAGAAGATACATTTAAATAAATTTTCTTACCAGAGTCAGCAGTTATGCTTAAAACAAAAAGGTTCTTTCATCAAAGAACTTCTTCATAATTTTTAGCTTAGCACTTCATAATGCTTTTGTCATAACATTATCTGAAACATTCAAATACGTTCATCAGAGTATAAATTATCTAAAATATAATTTATTGTTATCATCAAAACTATGAGATAAATCAGAACTAATCTTGTTCTAACAATCTCCCCCTTTTTGATGATGACAAAAATTATTCAGATATAGAAATAAAATATGATAAGAGATAAGAATCTCCCCCTGAAATGAATATTTCTATATATAAAACTTCCTGAGATTATTTATCAGAGCATAAAAAACATCTTCTTGGATTTCTTCAGAACTTCTTTTGAAGATAATGTTCAGCTGAAATTACTCTTTCAGAGTTAAAGTGATACCTGGAAAAAAAAATTCTTTTGCACAGAAAAAAATCTTGTATTTTGTTAGAATGTCTGAGACTTAGTCCCATAACTGTTAAACAGTGATTAGTTCAAAATACTCATTTTCTCCCCCTTTTTGGCATAATCAAAAAGCGTATAAATAAAATAGTTGAAGAGCTTAAAAGTTTTCATAACATAGCAAAAATATCCAGAAGTACAAAACAATAAACAAAAGACAAGAAACAGAAAGACACTAGGATTTCTTAGTAACAAGAGCCATTAGAAGATTCTTTATCTCAGAGGAAGATTCTTCTTGTTTCATAATCCAACCTTTTATTTTTTGATTTGTTTGGTCTTGCTTATCCAAGCGCTCATGTATGACTTCATTCTCCCTCTTGAGCTTATTCAGGGTGTCCATGATAAGATAGATAGGAGCAGAGGATGATGAAGCTTCAGCAGAAACAAGCTTAGAAGTAGCAACCGCTGAGTCAGAATGCACAAAGGTTGAAAGAAGAGTGCCCAGATCCATTACAAGAGTTGGCACTGGTTCAGGTTCAGCCTTAACAGAAGGTTGATTCAATAGAACAATAGCCAGAGGGTTTGAATCGTTAGAGGCATCTTCAGATTCATCTTCTGATATGTCCATTGTATCAGCTGGTGTATCAACAATCATTAAAGATGACTTCTTATTCCAAATGTCAGCAGCTTCTGACTTGAAAGCATGCAGATGCTTGGAAAAGTTATCCAGCACTTGAAAGTGGCATAAGTCATGTAGCTTCAGTGACTCAGCATCAAAAGTTCTTCTGAAGGTTTCCCATAGAAGATCCGTTGCAGCTGGGTTCACGCTTCTAGAGCAATCTTCTTTCAGCAGATTCAACCATGCTTGAGCAACTGTTAAAAAATTCTGAAACAATGTATTCACATCTGGCTGAACAGGTTTTGGGACAACCTTCTTGAAAGTTTTGTTTTTCAAAAATTGTAGAGATTCATAATCCACTACAGTTCTTAAAAAGCTAGCAGGTTCAGGATATTTGGTTGGTTCAGGAGTGGCTGAATGATCAGGTTGGTCAACAAAATTAGGTGTTGCTGATTGTTCATGAGGTTCGGATGATTCAAAAGTTTCAAGTGGTTCATCAGATTGGTGTTCTGGAATATGAGGAGGTGAGAGTAAAGGTGAGTTTGGTGTTGGATGTTGTGGTGAAGTAGGTGGAGTGACACCAGGTGAAATTATTATTATATTTTTAGGAGTGGGAGTGGGTTTCTGACGCTGTGGTCGATTCATAGCAAAAATGTTTTCAGATGGTAAGTTGAAAGGAGGTTTTATCGTGGCCAGAGGTTCATTTATCCCTGGAATTCTCCAAGAGCCAACATCATACCATCCAGTGGGTCTGGGTGATAGAGGTCTGGGAGGAGGTCTTGAAAAGCGTTCAGTGGGAATGGGTTGAGAAACAGATGATTCAGAGGGTTCTGAGTGTGAGGGTTCTGATTGAGAGGGTTCTAATTGAGTTTCAGAGTGTTCATTAGAGTCAAAGTCACTCAAGTCTGACAAGGCTTGATTTCTATGAGGGTTGTCAGCAAGAGAGTCAGATGGTAAGGTCAGGTCAATATCAACATCTATATCTCCTAAGGTTTGGGAGGGTTCAGCAGATGTAGATACATTGACAGAATCATAAACAGTGATAGTTTCAGCAAGTTTACTTGTCTTCTTTTTCTTCTTCTGAGGTGTGGCAGAAGGTCCTTCAACTACTTTCCTCTTCTAAGATTCCTGGAGAACAACATCTGGAGCAGCTTGATTTCTTCCTTGGAGCCAAGCTGGATCAATAGGTGTTCCAGTATCTTTGCAGATTTCAATGTAGTGAAGGATGATACGTGGGTGATCACTTGAATTAAACAGAGGGAAATCAGCAATAGGTATCCTTCTTCTCTTCATAACCGCTGACACATACGGAGTTGGTTCCACCAGCAGCTTGTCAATTATTTTCCTTTTCAGTAAATTCTTCCCAGTCATAGTTTTACCACCAGTAGGTTCTAGCTCCCCCAGAAGATTGGCTTCATCTAAGTGAGCAATCAGACCATTCTCAGTCAGAATTTTTGATATTAATCTACCCATAGGAATCCAATTCCTTTTGGATTTTGGGTTTTTTATCCTTTCAGCTTCCCTAGTTTCTTTTACATGGTTCCAGAGATGTTTAAACAACAAATAAGGCAAATCAATTTTTACATTTGTTCTAAGGCAGAACAATAAGTATTGTTGATCAGCGTTAATGTAATCAGGAGAGCTGGTGTCTTTTCTATGGTGAATACATCCATGGATAATCCTTGCCCAAATCTTGTATTTATCTTTCAAGTCCCCGACTTTTGAAGATCCTTGACCATTTTTGAAAATCTCTGAGTAGACCCTTGTCATTTCCATTCTTCCACTTGGCATACCTGTAACTCCAAGTCCTTTAAACCCTAGCAACTTTCTGATTAGGTTTTCTATAATGGATATTTCCTTGCCCATTACGAAAGAGAGGATAACCTTAGGGGTTGCAATAGCATGTATCCATAACTCCTTCACAAGATGTGGAAAGACTGGACCAATGAGACGATCAAAAAAGTTCTCCCAACCTGGAAACTTAACAGCAGGGAACAAGTGAAAACCATTTTCTCTTCGATTCTCAAAATCTACTATTAACTCACTTAAAACTTACAAACTATCTACAAGAATGCGAGTTGTTCTCCCAGGCACTATGTATTGCTCAGAGTGGGTAGAAGAAGAAGCCATTGAAGTTCTTAGAGAAGAGAGATGAAGAAAAGGGTTTTAGAGAAAAAGTACAGAAACGGTTGAGTTTGAAAGAGACGGTAAAGAATGAAAAAGGGTTTTTCAAAAAGTATTTATATGCAATAGTTTCAGAAATAGGTTTAGAAATAAATTTAAAAAATAATTTTTAAAGAATTTAAAATGAATTTAAAACGAATCTCATCATTACGTGCATTTAATGATTTTGCTAAAAATTAGGGAAAATGGGAGATTATGGCTAATCATTAATAGTTACCTAGAACGTCATCAGTAGCTTTTGCACGCGTGACCTTTCAGAAACGCACCACGTGTCCATCTCTTGAAAGATGCATGTAACAGCTGTTTGTTCTAATGAATTTCTGAACTATACTTAGAAATGAAACGTTAGAACATTTCAAAACTTTTCATATAGCTTCTGATGCAACTTCTCTTCTAACTTCTGAAGAGTTGTTAATCAGAACATTTATTTCAGAATATTCTGAAGTCAAACACAGAAGATAAATATTATTTTATTCAGGACATAATTCCATACAAATATTTTTCAAAATGAAATAAAATCTATCTTCTGAAAGGGGTTTGGTAAAAATGTCAGCCCATTGATGGTCTGTTTTTACAAAAAATAAATTTAAAATTCCCTTCTGAATATAGTCCCTTATAAAATGATATTTGATTTCAATATGTTTGGCTTTAGAATGTAAAATTGGATTCTTAGAAAGACAAATAGTAGAAGTATTGTCACAGAAGATAGGAATCTTACTTTCATAAAGATTGAAATCTTCTAGTTGACTTTTCATCTAAATCATCTGAGAGCTACATCCAGCAGCAGATATATACTCAGCTTCTATGGTTGAAAGTGCAATTGTTGCTTGCTTCTTTCTGTACCACAAGATAAGATTGTCACCCAGAAACCGGCAGCTTCCACAGGTGCTTTTTCTTTCAATTCTATCTCCAGCAAAGTTAGCATCACAATAACCTACTAGTCTGTAATCTTGTGATCTTCTGTAACACAAACCCAGATTAGTAGTACCTTTCAGATACCTAAGAATTCTCTTACCAACTGTTAAGTAAGATTTTCTAGGATCTGATTGGAATCTAGCACACAAACATACGCTGAATAATATATCAGGTCTAGATGCAGTCAGATAGAGAAGGGATCCAATCATACCTCTATAGAGCTTTTGATCTACCTTCATACTTACCTCATCTTTTCCCAGAATGCAGATTGGATGCAAAGGTGTCTTGGCATCTTTGCTTTCTGACATCTGAAATTTCTTCAGAAGTTCTTTAACATACTTCGTCTGATGTATGTAAGTACCTTCTGGAGTCTGGTTGATTTGAATTCCCAGAAAGAACTTCAATTCGCCCATCATGCTCATTTCAAATTCTGCCTGCATGGTCTCAGCAAATTCTTTTCCAAGGGAGATATTAGAGGTTCCAAAAATTATATCATCAACATAAATTTGACAAATTAAAATATCATTTTTAAATGTCTTTCTGAAAAGAGTTGTGTCCACTTTTCCTCTGGTAAAATATTTTTCTAAAAGAAAATTACTCAGGCGATCATACCAAGCTCTGGGAGCTTATTTTAAACCGTACAAAGACTTTTTTAATTTAAAAACATGTTCTGGATGTTTTGAATCATTAAATCCAGGAAGTTGATGGACATAAACTTCTTCTTCAATATAGCCATTTAAAAATTCACTTTTAACATCCATTTGATATAATGAAATGTTATTTTGTATAGCAAAAGAAATTAATAATCTTATAGGTTCTAACCTGCCGACTGGGGAAAAGGTTTCATTATAATCAATTTCTTCTTGTTGACTATAACCATGTGCAACCAGTCGTGCTTTGTTATTGATCACCTCTCCTTGCTTGTTCAGTTTGTTTCTGAAGACCCATTTGGTTCCTATAATGTTGAATCCTTTGGGTCTTGGAACTAAATTCCATACATAATTTCTGGAGAATTGATTTAGTTCTTCTTGCATTGCTAAGATCCAATCATTATCTTCCAGAGCTTTATCAATGGAAGTTGGATCAATCAGAGAAACCAAACCAAACAAAGATTCTTCATTGATTCTGAGAGAGGATCTTGTTCTGATAGGATCTTCTTTTCTTCCAATGATTATGTCTTCTTTGTGATCTGAAGATATTCTAGGAAACCTTTTCTGAGTGGGTTGATCAGAGATTCTGAGGTTGTCCAGAGCATTGTCAAGAGGATGATATGCCGAGTCTTCCTTTGCTTCTGAGTCTTCCTTTGCTTCTGAAGTTTCAGAGTTTGAGGGATGATCTTTTGTACCTACAGAAAAGTCAATTTGCTTTGGCTGTTGTTGGCCAAGCTTATCATCAAACCTGACTTTGGTTGATTCTTCAACAATCAGAGTTTCTGTGTTGTATACTCTATAGCCTTTTGAGCATTCAAAATATCCAAGCAGAAAACACTTTTATGCTTTAGAATCAAATTTGTTCAGAGTTTCTTTAGTGTTCAGAATAAAACAAGTACATCCAAAAGGATGGAAATAAGAAATGTTGGGCTTTCTATTTTTCCATAATTCATAGGGAGTCTTTTCAAGAATAGGTCTTATAGAGATTCTATTCTGAATATAACACACTGTGTTCACAACTTCTTCCCAAAAGTGCTTTGCCATATTAGTTTCATTGATCATGGTTCTGGCCATTTCTTGTAATATTCTATTCTTTCTTTCTACAACTCCATTTTGCTGAGGAGTTCTAGGACAAGAAAAATTATGAACAATACCATTTTCTTTAAAATATTTTTCAAAATAATGATTTTCAAATTCACCACCATGATCACTTCTGACTTTTATGATTTTAAAATCTTTTTCGTTTTGCACTTGAGTACAGAAGTCAATGAACACAGAATGTGACTCATCCTTGTATTTTAAAAACTTTACCCATGTCCATCTGCTGAAGTCATCAACAATGACCAATCCATACTTCTTGCCTCTGATGGATGCAGTTTTAACTGGCTCAAACAGATCAATATGAAGTAAATCCAATGGCTTAGAGGAAGAGACAACATTTTTGGATTTAAAGGAAGGTTTTGAAAATTTTCCTTTTTGACATGCTTCGAACAGAGCTTCTAGGTTGTACTTCAGATTGGGAAGTCCTCTGACTAAATTTAATTTATTTAGTTGAGAGATTTTTCTTAGACTGACATGTCCCAATCTTCTGTGCCATACCCATTGCTCATTGCTAACATACAAAAGGCATTTAACGTTCTGAGACTTAAGATCTAATAAATCAATTTTGTAAATGTTGTTCTTTCTCTTTCCAGAAAAGAGGGTTGATCCATCTTTTTGACTCACAGCTCTACATGAGTTTTGATTGAAGATAATGTCATAACCATTGTCACTTAATTGACTTATGGAAAATAGATTATGAGCTAATACTTCTACTAATAAAACATTAGAGATAGAAGGAAGGTTACCTTTTCCAATGGTTCCAGAACCAATAATCTTCCTTTTCTGATTACCTCCAAACTTCACGTCTCCTCCAGCTTTAAGTTCCAGGCTTTGGAACATAGACCTTTTTCCTGTCATGTGTCGTGAGCACCCAGAGTCCAGGTACCATGACTGGTGTCTCAATTGAGCTGTTAAGGACATCTGCAACAAATATTATTTTATCCTTAGGTACCCATACCTTTTTGAGTCCTTTTGGGTTAGCATAAGAGTTTCCAGAATGTGATGTATATTTTATATCATGTGAGTGTCCAAACTTGAATTGTTTATTCATAGGTTTGCAAGTGAAAGTAATTTTAGCAACAGGTTTTGGTATGTATGTCTCCTTCCCTTTGGGAGGTTCATATCCAATTCCTCATCTGTTTTTCCCACTGACTCCATAGATCATTGAAGCCATTTTTCTTCTATCTATACTTTTAGCTAAGAAAGTTTGAAAACTATAGTCATATTCTTTCAGAATATCTTTTGAACTAGACACAAATTCTGAACTAGAAATTTTTTGAATATTTTGAAATTCTTTTTTAAGTTTAAAATTATTTTCTAAGAGTTCAGATTTTTCTGCTTCATGTTTCTGAATATCAGATGCAAGACTCTTCTTGAGTTTCTTGTATTTGATTTTGAGCTTACTATAGTTTTCCAGAAGTTCTGATTGTGACACCCCAATTTTACCCCTCGTAATTAATAATAAAATCAGAGTTTCAAAATTTCATCCAAACATAAATTGAGGTATCACATATTCGTGCTTTCATCACTTTGCATTATAATGTACATCACAAAAATCAAAAGTCGGATATACCGACTCATATCATAAATCATCATATAAACATATGACTATTCACAGCACAACGGATGTGTTCACAAAATGTACATATCACCATGTTATCATCAATACATAAAGTTATAACATCATAAGATAGTATACATAAACTATCCTATCCAAAATAATAACGTCGCCCAAAACCCGAGTGTTACTACTATCAGACCAGAGCGACTCAAAATAAAGAGACTCGAGCTAATCCTCATCATCCTCACGGATCACCTGCACGTTATCAATATAAAGGCAACGACGAAACAAGTAAAGGGTGAGATACCCCAAAACATATAATTAAAGGCATGGTAAAATATATAAATAGTTTTGGAATTATAAATGATATAGGATAATAAGAGTATGTCAACATATATCAAAATCTCACATACTTTAAATTATCATTTAGTGTATAAAGTCAACACTTTAATTTCGTCACGTAATCATCATAATCATATTAAAATAACACATAAACTCCATCGCCATAAACTCATATCGTCTCTTTACCGTCATGTTATATTCATCGCATAATCTTCATGAAATCATCTCATTATATTCACTTTATGTTCAACACAAAAGTCATCACAAAATAAAGTATCATATAACATCGCAATTCATCATAAGCCATCAATTAAAACTCAACGCCAAAAGACTCAAAATAAACATAACCTACTCCATGATACACGACTATGTTATGCATGTGGTACCCGTCGCTTTGTCCATAATTAAGGACATTTGGCATAAAGCCCATCGTCGCTTGGCATAAAAGCCCTCGTCGCCAATGCAATGTATGTGACTCGACAACACAACATCACAAACACGACACAACAAAACATCATCATCGCACATCGAAATTTGGCATAAAGCCCATGTCGCCATATTTATCCATATCAAGATAAAATATCATCACATCATATATCATCAAGCATTCATTTTGAACAAACTGTCGCAAACATCATATTTAATCACACCACATCATTATCAAATAATTTACTAAGATCCAAAGACAGAAAAATAACCAAACATCAATAATCGTCGCAAAAGTCATTCATAATAATCGACATCAATTATAATCATTAACGTCGCAATCAGATTGTCTATGCGCGACTTAAACGCAACCCGTTTCAAATTAACCGTAAATTGGCCTATTTCGAGTCGCTTCGTAAAAACTCGAAATCTCGAAAAACTAACCTCACCATGATATTCTACACGTCGAAATTAGCTAGCACGTCAATTTTCGTTCAATTCGGAGCAACTTGCTCCGTCGCCGAAATTGCCGAAATCGGGAAATCGGAACATAATCGGGTTCCAAATTAAATCGGCTAAATATGAAATGAAAATTAAAACAGAAACTAGAATGATTTAAATATGTAATAATACTGATAACAGAGGATCATGCAACCAAAAGCTAACGTTTTTTCCTCTCTTCATAGCACATGTTCATTCATATCACTTGCCAATTTCCAAACAAAAACGAAAATACTGCATACTTTGTTTTCATTTCAGAAATTTCATAATTTCCATTTTTAACATATACTGAGAGTTTGCAACATGAATTCATTTCCACAAAGAAACAACCTGCATAATTATCTTCACATACTGACAGTAATGTTTTCAAATTAATTTAGTTTTGTTTTTCTTCCAATTTTCAATTCAATTCACATAACCATAATCCAACAACAACAACACCTAAATTACTCTCCTAATTTATCTCAACAATACTCAAGAACCATAACATCAATTTTTTTCCCAAATCTAAAATATACCAAATCAAAATCTAACTATAAGCATTGGAAAATCAAACCCCTTACCTTAGATACTTGAAATGATTCTTGATGTTCCAACCAACCCAAAATCCAAGCTTTGTGTTCTTGTTACTCTCTTCCTCCAAGACTCTCTCTAGTTCTCTCTAAGTGTGTTTTGTGTGTTATGTCATAAAACAAGTGTGTTTGGTTTGGTTTTGGTACAAGACTAGCAAGGTAAAATTACTAGAATACCCTTCTTGAAATATACTACTAATTAACACTAAATAATATCAAATAATATTATTAACTCAAATAATTAAAATAACTCCAAATAATTAAAATAACTCCGAAAAATTAAATATCAGTCCGAATAATATTTTACCGAACCGAACGGAATAAAAACCGGACCGAACAAAATAATTACCGGTCCCCCAAAATAAATACCGAACCGAATAAAATAATTACCGGTCCGAATAAAATGTCGCCGAATATATTAACAGATATAACGGTTAATTTAAATATTCTCGTCGCAAAAATAAACGTCAAACGGTAACTCGATAATATTAATATAATATAATATTAAATAAAACGGGGCATTACACTGATAAACTATCAGCAAGTTCATTTCTAGTGAAGTCAGAAAATACCTCTCTTGGTTCTGAATAACAGTCTGAGTCATCTGCTGTGGTAGCCATCAGATCTATGTTGAAATTTTCATCTTCAGAACCAGATTCATCTTCAGAAGAATTTGAGTCATCCCAGGTTGCCATCATCCCTTTCTTCTTACCAAACCTTTTCTTTGGTTTTTCTTTTTGAAGCTTTGGACAATCACTTTTGTAGTGACCAGGTTCTTTGCACTCATAATAGATGATTTCTCTTCTGTTTGACTTTTTGTGTCCAGAAGATTCTGGTTTATCTTCCGACTTCTTGAAGTTTCTGAACTTCTTTTGTCTATGCTTCCACAGATGATTGATCCTTCTTGAGAGCAAGGATAGTTCATCTTCTTCTGACGCTGATTCTTTAGAGTTTTCCTCTTCAGCCTGAAAAGCATTAGTATCAAATTTCTTAATAGATTTAAGGGCCAGAGACTTACCTTTCTTCTGAGGCTCGTGCTCATCCAGTTCAATCTCATAACTTCTGAGAGCGCTGATGAGTTCCTCCAGAGACACGTTGTTCAGATCTTTTGAAACTTTGAAAGCAGTGACCATTGGTGCCCATCTTTTGGGTAAGCTTCTGATGATCTTTTTCACATGAACTGCTTTGGTATATCCCTTGTTCAAAACTCTCAGACCAACGATCAGAGTTTGAAACCTAGAGAACATTGCTTCTATAGACTCATTTTCTTCAACTTTGAAGGCTTCATACTTCTGTACTAAAGCCAGAGCTTTAGACTCCTTCACTTGAGCGTTTCCTTCATGAGTCATTTTAAGAGACTCAAACATATCATGCGTTGTATCTCTATTAGTGATTTTTTCATATTCTACTTTAGAGATAGCATTTAGAAAAATATTTCTAGCTCTACGATGTTTTTTAAAATCAGCTTTTTATTGTCTATCCATATTTTTTCTATCCACTTTGTTTCCTTCTGAGTCTGTAGGATATGTGTAACCATCCAAGACTATATCCCAAAGATCACTATCATGACCTAGAAAGAAACTTTCTAGTCTATCTTTCCAGTACTCAAAATCTTCTCCATCAAATACAGGAGGTTTGTTGTAACTATTGTTGTTTTGTTAAGCGACCATTGTGTTTTCTTCTGGATCTTTTCCTGACACGGTTAAGTGTTGTGCTCAGAGTCAAGCTCTGATACCAATTGGAGGGGTAAGAAAACACTTAGAAGGGGGGGGGGGTCGGATAAGTGACTCTTTTTCTTTTCAAAATAAAGCTCAACAATAATGGAAGGACAAGGTTATTTTTATCCTGGTTCGTTTGAACTCAAACAACTCCAGTCCACCCGTCAAGGTGATTTTGCCTTTCTCAACAAGGACTTAATCCACTATAATCAACTGATTACAAACACACAACAACTGTTGTGACTAACAATGCACAAGTAATCTTACAAGTGACTCACACCACTAAGACTTAAATCTAGTCCTAGTCTACTTGAGCAATCTAACCAAACTTGGTCTCTCAAGGAACAATTACAAGAGTTTAATCTTACAGATAGTGAAATAAAATTTTCTTCTAATCAAGCTATATCACAACTGTGATTTTTCACTTAGAATAAGTTTGCACAAAGTATGTTAACAAAGAGTTTGTGAGCCCAGAATTTTTCACGTAGTTTCTTGCTTCTTTTTGAAATTTTATCCATTGGTTGGCTTGCAATAAATTTCCTTCTATTTATAGTAGGAACAAAAAGACCGTTGCTACCTTCAGAAAAGTGGAAAGCATTAAATGCTTGCGTGTTTCTTTGCACTATTCCATTTTCCAAGAAACTAGCTTAGACACTTGAGTGCTTGCAGCCGTCTTTGCATTAATGAGCAAACGGCAACTTGTAAGAACATGTTTCCTACGCTTGACAAGACAAGTTGGCTTTAACGTTCATTCATAACTTGCTTCAACGTCTTATATTCAGAACATGCTTTACACATCTTCTAGGCAGTGATTTGTTTGCTAAGAACTTGATCAGAGCTTTCTTTCAAGTAATCTTCTGAGCAAGGAATCCTCCTAAATGTTAGAAGATACATTTAAATAAATTGTCTTACCAGAGTCAGCAGTTACGCTTAAAACAAAAAGGTTCTTTCATCAAAGAACTTCTTCATAATTTTTAGCTTAGCACTTCATAATGCTTCTGTCAGAACATTATCTGAAACAATCAAATACGTTCATCAGAGTATAAATTATCTAAAATATAATTTATTGTTATCATCAAAACTCTGAGATAGATCAGAACTAATATTGTTCTAACACATAACATCATGAACATCATAACATCATACTCATTCACTAACCATTTCAAGGATCTTGGGATTTATCTTTGTTTCTGTTTTGTAGGACATGGATTCTATTCGCAGGAAAACCATTCAAGTCAATCTTGTAAGGATCCCTCCACAACTTAAAGAACTAGCTTCAAGGATTCCTGTAAATTCTCCATTTACCAAAAGACATGGTCGCCTACTAAACTTGGTCACCTTCAGCACTGATGAAGACATGATGAAGGTTCTCTTTCAGTTCTTTGATTCTTTACACCATTGCTTCACATTTCCCGATGATCAACTTGTGCCAACTTTGGAAGAATTCTCCCAACTCTTAAGGATTCCCATTCTCAATCAACTACCTTTCAGCGGTACGGAAAGAGATCCAAAGCCAGAAGATATTGCTCAAGATCTACACTTGCAATCATCTGATATCACAACTAATTGGAAAACAAGAAGTGGTGTCAATGGTTTCCTAGCAAAGTTCTTGTTTGAGAAAGCCCAAAGTTGTTGGAAATATTTGGATCTGCGAGCTTTTGAGGAAATTGTGGATCTCCTCATCTATGGGATGGTTTTGTTTCCAAATACTGACCAACTCATAGATGTGAACACTGTCAAAATATTCATATCCCGCAACCCGGTGCCTACTTTGCTAGGTTACATCCTACATTATTTTCACACTCACACTATGAGGAAAAGAGGTATCCTTATGTGTTACACTCCTCTCTTGGCAAGATGGTTTATTTCACATCTTCCCCAATCTGTATTGAAGAATGAGCAAGGTTCAAGGTGTTCACAAAGGTTGATGACGCTCAGACATTCAGACATCTATTGGTGTTCCCGATCCATAGAGAATGTTACTATTGTAGACCATTGTGGAGAATTCCCTAATGTCCCTTTACTTATTATTAGGGGAGGTATCACCTACAACCCCTGTTTAGCCTTGAGACAGTTTGGTTACGCTCGAAGGGATGGCCCTAATGAGATGCTCATCCAAGGTTTGGTATTTGAATACGAGAACAACGATCAAGTTCATCGCCAGAGATTTATCCGAGCTTGGAGGATGTTGAACAAGGTGGATAGCAATACATTGGGGCATAATAATTCCATCCCTCTTGAGCCTTACCTCAAATGGGTATGAACTCGTGCGCAGAGTCTTATGATGCCTTATCCTTCCATTCTCCTGGTAATCATTGAGCATGTTATGGAAGGAGATGTTCCATACATTATCCTGCATCCTGACATGCCCACCTCTCTTGAATACTTACAAAGAGATTGGATACAACTCAAGAGGGAGCAAGACACTTTCGAAGCCCAATTCTACGCCAGCGAGAAGGAGGTTTTGGAACTCACTAAGCAACTTCATGAGGAGAGGAACCTGAATACCTACATTGCACCAAAGAGGATGCGTACTACCTTTTTATCTTAGAGTTTTTGTATTGTTTTTCCCAAAGAGGCATTGATGTACTCAAGCTTTAATTTATTAATATAACGAGTGTTTCCTTTTTTGTCTAAAACAAATTTGAATCTTTAAAATCCTTGAAATCATTGCATATGCATCTACCATTCATCATAACATAAGCATGTTTCTTGCAACAAGTCTCCTCATCTTTCTACTGTTTATTTCAGTAAGATGGATCTCGAGCAGATGGTGAAGGACCTCCAAGCACATAATGCTCAGTTTCAACAGATGTTCTTAACTCTAGCCAAAGGACAAGAAGAGTTGAAGACCTTGCTGGTTGAAGAGAAGAAAAAGAAAGCAAAGAAAATAACCGGAGTTCTAAATATGGGAAAAAGGTTGCAAGGAAGCAGTTGTCCAGCCAAATTCAAAAGAGGAAGAGGAAGAAGAAGATTTTTCTGAAGAACAATATCCTCTAGCCGACAATAAGTATAAGCATCTGGAAGAACGGTTAAGTGCAATAGAAATCCAAAAAGTGCCTGGACTGGACTTTGAGGAGTTGGGTCTAGTATCTGGGATTGTCATTCCTCCAAAATTCAAAGCACCGGTGTTCGCCAAATATGATAGAGTTTCATGTCCCAAAATGCATCTCCAGTCCTATGTGAGGAAAATACAACCTCATGTTGCTGACAAGGATTTATGGGTACACTTCTTTCAAGACAGCCTGTTCGGAACTCACTTTGGTTAGTTTTATCAGCTAGAAAGAGCCAATGTTCGTGATTGGGAAGATCTTGCCACTGCCTTTTACAAACAATACCAATACAACACTGATCTTGCTCTCATCTGTACTCAACTCCAGAGTATGGCCATGGTTTCAAGTGAAGGCTTCAAGGACTACGCGCAAAAATGGATGGACTTAGCAGGAAGAGTCCAGCCTCCCCTATCTGAAAGAGAGTTAATAGACATGTTTTTGGGCACCCTGTCTAGTCCTTTCTTTAATCACTTGATTGGGAGTTCCTCGACAGGTTTTACCGAATTGATATTGACCAGAGAAAGAGTGGAAGTCGGGATAAAGAATGGGAAGATTAAAAAAGATGCATCCTCTGTTGTTGTAAGGAAACCACTCATTGGAAAGAAAGAAGTTGTTGATGTATATCCTCAGAGAAATCAAGATAGGGCCGAACACCGTCCAATGGTGGGGGCTGTCATGATTCCTAAACATGCGCCTGTTCAGCAAAGAAACAACCATCCAAGAACGGAAAGACCAGTCAGACAGTTCACCCGAATTAATATGACACTATCTCAAGTATTGTGAAATTTGATAAGATCCAATCTAGTGACTTTGAAAGAAGCTCCAAAGAATCCTAACACAACCTCTCCTCACTATCATCCTAATGCCTGCTGTGCATACCATTCTAAGAGTCCTGGCCATGACACTAACAATTGTTGGGCTCTGAAGAACAAGGTACAAGACCTTCTTGAAGCCAAAGATATTGATTTTGATGCGCCAGAAATTCCCAATGTTATTACTGCCCCTATGCCCAAGCACGACCGTGATTTCAACGCCGTTGAGGAAGATATGTTTGTTACTTTGGTTGATGAACTTGTGACTGAAGTGGTGAAAAACACAAGAAGGGGGGGTTGAATTGTAAAACTGAAATCTAAAGCAATGAACAAGATATTTTTATCCTGGTTCGTTTGATCTCAAACTACTCCAGTCCACCCGTCAAGGTGATTTCGCCTCTCTCCAACGAGGTCTTAATCCACTATATTCAACTGAATATTACAGACTGCTTTAACAACTGCTAAAGCCTTCTTGATTCAAACCACAACCCGGTTTGTCAAGGTAACACTTTCTTACAAAGAGATAAAACTATGTGTGTGGATGTTTTCTACAAAACTGTATCACAACTGTGATGTATACACAAATTGAAGCTTAGAAACTAGATTGCTAAACAGTAATAGAATATCAGAGTGTGTGGTTTAGCAAAACTGAGAGAACGAAGATTATGGTTTAGCTTTTGTGCGTGTAGAGATTTTGAGAGCATTAACCATTTCAATCTTCAAAGCCTTGTTTATATAGCACTGAGATGATGAACGTTGGATGCAATATTCTTGATTCAATGCTAATAACAAGCTTTCCTTATTGAGCAGATCTTGTCTGGAATGAGGCCGTTGGAATTAATTTTCTTTCAATGCACAGTACCGTTGCTTACTTAATGCAAGTTCTGGCTTGGCTCATTCTGATTCTGCTTCGCTGCTGATGAACTATTGTGTTTCTTTATCAGAGTGTTGAGCGCAGTCTTGTTCATCTTCAGCATGTACGTGAGTTGATCATCTGATTTTATCATTCTGATATAGCAACTTCTGATGCTGGTGTCTGAAATCAAGTTCTGATGCTGAATAGATGTGATCTTGCTTATTTCAATCAGAGTATCTGCAAGTCAGAACATAATAATTTTAGGCAGCAGATAGTTCATACATGAAACTTATAAATACTATATCTTTTCACTTTGTTATCATCAAAACTTAAATATAGGGTAGTAGATTCAAACTTTGTTCTAACAATCTCCCCCTTTTTGATGATGACAAAAACTAGATATTTTAAATGAAAATAACATGAAAAGACATCTAGAATATGTATCAGAATAAGAAGCAAAAGAATAAGGAGTACGGAGATACTCCCCTTGAGTTTATTACTTCCCTTTGATTATACGTGTTCTTCAGGATCAGATCTTTTTGCCTTTCTTTGAACATCAGAGTATCAGAGTCTTTGAATTATCAGAAGCTTTATGTCAGAGCAGAGCTTCAGAGCTTATCTTGTCAGAGCTTTGCTTTGGATCAGAATATTAGAGCGGATCAGAACTTCATAGTGATCAGAGCATAACTTCTAGTCTTCAGAGTGTCCAGGAGCTTCCTTGTGCCTGTAGACTTTAAGCAAAACAGAAAAAAAGCATTTCAAGTAATAGAGTTAGAATGTTTGAGAATTTCTGTCTAGTCAGCCGTTATTGATTAAAATATCATTCTTGTTCTCCCCCTTTTTGTCAGCAATCAAAAAGTGTTGGTGAAGTGCTAAAACAATTAAGATCAGAAAAACTAATCATATTAAGATAGTTCAGAATCAAAACAAGAAAATATTACAAAACATAATCAAACAGTACATCAGAAAATCAGGGAAAACATGAAAAAGGTCATGCATGAAAAAAAAGAGACTAAGGTTGAGGAGGCAAGCGTGTGAACAGGTTCTCCAGCATGGCTTGGATCTTTTCAGCAGTCTCATTCTGCTTATGCACCATGCTGACAACAGTGTCAATCTTGCTGTCCTGCACATCCATTCTCTCTTTCATCTTCTGATCGCTTTCATCCATCCGCTGCTGCAGACGCATGTCATTTAGCCTACTAAGCTGTAATCGCTAGATTTTCTATAAAACAAACCCAGATTAGTAGTACCTTTCAGATACTTGAAAATTCGCTTAACAGCTGTTAAGTGAGATTCTCTAGGATCTGATTGGAATCTAGCACAGATACAAACACTGAATAATATGTCAGGTCTTGAAGCAGTCAGATAGAGGAGAGAACCAATCATACCTCTGTAGACTTCCTGTTCTACATTTTTGCTTACCTCTTCTCTTTCCAGAATGCACGTGGGATGCATTGGAATCTTTGATGGCTTACATTCTGAGAGGTCAAATTTCTTCAGAAGATCTCTGATGTATTTGCTCTGATGAATGTAAGTTCCTTCTGGAGTTTGATTGATCTGAATTCCTAGAAAGAATTTCAGTTCCCCCATGAGGCTCATCTCAAATTCTGCCTGCATACACTTAGCAAATTTTCTTCCAAGAGAAGGATTAGTAGAACCAAAAATAATATCATCAACATAAATTTGACAGACTAAGATGTCACTCTTAACTGATTTACAGAATAGAGTAGTGTCCACTTTCCCTCTGGTGAATTCATTTTCCAGCAGAAAATTACTTAGCCTTTCATACCAAGCTCTGGGAGCTTGTTTCAGACCATACAGTGACTTCTTTAATTTGAAAACATGTTCTGGATGTTTTGTATTTTCAAAACCTGGGGGTTGGTGTACATAAACTTCTTCTTCTATATAACCATTTAAGAATGCACTTTTGACATCCATCTGATACAGAGTGATGCCTCTATTAACAGCAAATGAAATTAAAAGTCTGATAGATTCTAACCTGGCGACTGGGGCAAAGGTTTCTGTATAGTCTATCCCCTCTTGCTGACTATAACCTTGTGCAACCAGTCGTGCCTTGTTTCTGATGACTTCACCTTGTTCATTTAGCTTGTTTCTGAACACCCATCTTGTTCCAATGACGTTGAATCCTTTTGGTCTGGGAACGAGATCCCATACGTCGTTTCTGGTGAATTGATTCAGCTCTTCTTGCATTGCCAGAATCCAGTCATTATCCAGAAGTGCTTCATCAATTGAAGAAGGTTCAATCAGAGACACCAGTCCCATAAGAGTTTCTTCAGAGTTTCTGAAGCTTGCTCTTGTTCTGATTGGATCTTCCTTTCTTCCTAGGATAGTCTCTTCTGGGTGATCCAAGCTGCTTCTGGGTAATCTCTTCTGAGGTTGATCAGCAGCTGTTGTAGGATTTCTAGCAGTGCTCCTTTCAGACGTTGAAGGAATGTCTGTGTTGAGAGCTTCTGATGACTTGTCTTCAGAACCTGCAAATTCAATTTCTATACCTACAGAAACTTCATTCTGCTTTGACTTTTCAGAGTCAAGCTTGTCATCAAAACGAACACTGATTTATTCTTCCACAATCTGTGTTTCTGTATTGTATACTCTGTACCCTCTTGAGCGTTCAGAGTATCCTAACATAATACACTTCTGTGCTTTAGAGTCAAACTTGTTCAAATAATTCTTTGTATTTAATATAAAGCAAGTACATCCAAATGGATGAAAATATGAAATGTTGGGCTTTCTGTTCTTCCACAATTCATATGGAGTCTTTTCCAGAATAGGTCTTATTGAGATTCTATTCTGAATGTAGCACGCTGTGTTTATTGCCTCTGCCCATAAAGTCTTAGCAACGTTTGTCTCATTGATCATGGTTCTGGCCATTTCTTGCAATGTTCTGTTCTTTCGTTCTACAACTCCATTTTGTTGGGGAGTTCTAGGACAAGAGAAATCATGCAGAATGCCTCTGTCATTAAAGAATGACTCAAAATCTTTATTTTCAAATTCTCCACCATGATCACTTCTGACTTTAACGATTCTAAGATCCTTTTCATTCCGAACTTGGTTACAGAAGGTAACAAACACAGAGTGTGACTCGTCCTTGTGTCTTAAGAACTTTACCCATGTCCATCTGCTATAGTCATCTACGATTACTAACCCATACTTCTTACCACTGACTGGAGCAGTTTTAACTGGTCCAAATAAGTCAATGTGCAGAAGTTCTAATGGCTTAGAGGTAGAAACAACATTTTTGGATTTAAAAGAAGGTTTTGCAAATTTGCCTTTCTGACATGCTTCACACAGAGCATCTGAATTGAACTTCAAATTGGGAAGTCCTCTGACCAGATTGAGTTTGTTAATCTGAGATATTCTTCTCATACTAACATGCCCCAATCTTCTGTGCCAGATCCACTGCTCGTTGTTAACAGACAGAAGACATTTTACATTCTGACTCTTTAGTTCAGAAAGTTTGATTTTGTAAATGTTGTTTTTCCTCTTACCATTAAACAAGATAGTCCCATCTTTCTGACTAACAACTTTACATGATTTTTGATTAAAGATTATATCATAACCGTTATCACTTAATTGACTTATGGATAACAGATTATGCATCAATCCATCTACTAGCAGAACATTATTAATAGAGGGAAGATTTCCATTACCTACAGTTCCAGAGCCAATTATCTTTCCCCTCTGATTGCCTCCAAAGCCAACGTGGCCTCCAGGCTTAAGTTCCAGGCTTTGGAACATATGCCTTCTTCCCGTCATGTGTCGTGAGAAGCCAGAGTCCAGGTACCATGACTGGTGTTTCTGACTTGCTGCTAAAGATATCTGCAACATGTATTATTTTATCCTTAGGTACCCAGATTTTCTTGGGTCCTGATTTGTTAGTTTTACCAAAACTCTGGTTGAATTTTGGTTTCACAGAGTGCTTACTGCTAGTATATTTGATATCATGTGTGTGACC
Organism: Vicia faba; assembly: GCA_948472305.1. NCBI lineage: Eukaryota > Viridiplantae > Streptophyta > Magnoliopsida > Fabales > Fabaceae > Vicia > Vicia faba. The sequence goes on from CATIWC010001013.1 coordinate 232,648, forward strand.
ATACACAAAATGTGAATTCAGAGGAGTGTGTTTAATGGTTAAGTCCATGACATTCTTTGGTGTAGGAACCTTACCTTGGTATCCTATTCCTTTCCTGCCGTTTCTGCTAACTCCATAGATCATTGAAGCCATTCTGCTTCTATCTATGCTTTTAGCTAGGAACTTCTGGAAACTGTGATCATACTCCTTGATGATCTCATCAGCGTTGCTGGGAGTTTCAGAAATTGGTTCCTTCTGAGAGTTTTGTAAAGTGTTTTCTAATTTTGAAATCTTATTTCTCAGCTCAGAATTTTCTAATTTGAGACTCTCAGACTTATTAGAGTCAGATTCAAGATTCCTTTTCAGGTCTCTGAATTTAGCTCTAATTTGCTGATAACGTTCCAGAATCTCATTAAGGCTTTCAGCAAGTTCAGCCTTTGTAAAGTTAACAACAAAGTTAGGAAATACCTCTTCAGTATCTGATTCTGAGTCTGATTCAGAAGCTTCACTATCTTCTGAGATGTTAGCCATGAGAGCTATGTTTGCCCTTTCATCATCTGATTCTGAGTCAGCTTCAGACGAGTCAGAGTCATCCCATGTAGCCATGAGACTTTTCTTCTTCTCTCTTCCAAACTTCTTTTTGGGCTTTTCCCTCTGAAGCTTTGGGCAGTCACTCTTGTAGTGCCCTTGCTCATTGCACTCATAGCAGATGATGTCTTTGGTGTTTGGCTTTTTGCTACTGGAGGAGCCTTCAGATCTTCTGTATCCAGAGGAAGAATCTGTCCTTCTGTATCGGGAAGAAGACTCGTTCTGATCAGATCTTCTGGGATTCCTGAACTTCCTTTGTCTTTGCTTCCATAGTTGATTTACTCTTCTGGAGAGAAGGGAAAGTTCGTCTTCTTCTGATGAGGATCCATCAGATGTTTCTTCAACTGCCTGCAAAACTTTAGACTCAAATTTTCTGTTAGATTTTAATGCTAAAGGCTTACCTTGCTTCTGAGGCTCATCAGCTTCTAGCTCTATCTCATGACTTCTGAGGGAGCTGATAAGTTCCTCCAGAGTGATTTTGTTGAGATCTTTAGCTAGCTTCAGAGCAGTAACCATAGGCCTCCACTGCTTGGGTAAACTTCTGACGATTTTCTTGACATGGTCAGCAGTAGAGTATCCTTTGTCCAGAACTTTGAGACCAGCTACCAGAATCTGGAATCTAGAGAACATAGTTTCAATGGATTCAGATTCTTCCATTTTGAACGCCTCATACTTCTGAATTAGCGCCAGAGCTTTTGTTTCTTTGACCTGAACGTTGCCCTCATGCGTCATTCTGAGAGAATAAAAAATATTCTTTGTTGTGTCTCTGTTGAAGATCTTTTCATACTCAGTATAGGAGATGGCACTGAGGAGGATGGTTCTGGCCTTGTGGTGATTCTTGAAGTCACGCTTTTGTTGATCAGACATTGTTTTTCTATCAATCTTCTGACCACTTGCATTCACAGGGTGCGTGTATCCATCTGTCACCATATCCCACAGATCAGCATCATGTGCCAGAAAGAAGCTTTCAATTCTGTCTTTCCAGTAATCAAAGTTTTCTCCATCAAAGACTGGAGGTTTGCCACTTAATCTGTCTCTGTCCTCATTGTTGTCATTGCTGATGTGAGAATTGTTTCCTGCCATTGTGTTTTTCTGACGCTGGATCTTGTACTGACACGGTTAAGTGTTTTAGCTCAGAACCAGGCGCTCTGATGCCAATTGAAGTGGTGAAAAACATAAGAAGGGGGGGTTGAATTGTAAAACTGAAATCTAAAGCAATGAACAAGATATTTTTATCCTGGTTCGTTTGATCTCAAACTACTCCAGTCCACCCGTCAAGGTGATTTCGCCTCTCTCCAACGAGGTCTTAATCCACTATATTCAACTGAATATTACAGACTGCTTTAACAACTGCTAAAGCCTTCTTGATTCAAACCACAACCCGGTTTGTCAAGGTAACACTTTCTTACAAAGAGATAAAACTATGTGTGTGGATGTTTTCTACAAAACTGTATCACAACTGTGATGTATACACAAATTGAAGCTTAGAAACTAGATTGCTAAACAGTAATAGAATATCAGAGTGTGTGGTTTAGCAAAACTGAGAGAACGAAGATTATGGTTTAGCTTTTGTGCGTGTAGAGATTTTGAGAGCATTAACCATTTCAATCTTCAAAGCCTTGTTTATATAGCACTGAGATGATGAACGTTGGATGCAATATTCTTGATTCAATGCTAATAACAAGCTTTCCTTATTGAGCAGATCTTGTCTGGAATGAGGCCGTTGGAATTAATTTGCTTTCAATGCACAGTACCGTTGCTTACTTAATGCAAGTTCTGGCTTGGCTCATTCTGATTCTGCTTCGCTGCTGATGAACTATTGTGTTTCTTTATCAGAGTGTTGAGCGCAGTCTTGTTCATCTTCAGCATGTACGTGAGTTGATCATCTGATTTTATCATTCTGATATAGCAACTTCTGATGCTGGTGTCTGAAATCAAGTTCTGATGCTGAATAGATGTGATCTTGCTTATTTCAATCAGAGTATCTGCAAGTCAGAACATAATAATTTTAGGCAGCAGATAGTTCATACATGAAACTTATAAATACTATATCTTTTCACTTTGTTATCATCAAAACTTAAATATAGGGTAGTAGATTCAAACTTTGTTCTAACAGTGACCCCACTCCTGACTATCAAAAAGAACTTGCTAAAGGCCGGTGTATTCCCAGGATGTGATAAAAGCTGTCATTTCTGTTTATCCTCACCAACCAGTTGTCATTTGTTAAAAGCAGGCGTTCAATGCCTAATAGATGACAAGGAGATTTTGTTCAAGAAGACTTCTATTCCAACTGTTTCTTATTATGATGTTTCCATTGTGACCATTTTCTCCAATTCTTCCAGGGTCTCCACCAAAAGACTCGTTAGAATTACATCAAGTCCTAAAGTAGCTCCGTTGATAATTACAATGCCTGGACCAATCCCGTATTCTTCAGACAAAACTATCCCATGGAATTATGGAAGTGATGTCTATTATCACGGTATCAAGCAAGATTGGCCAGCTGCTGAAAATTCAAGTTCTGAGAAAGTTGACTTCGATATCAGTAATATCGTAGGGACTAGTAAGATAACCCTAAGTGGAAGGGTATTCTCTCTAGAAATTGCTCCTCTAAAATCTATCTCTGGACTCATTATCATTCCTGTTGTTGTTGCTCCTCCAAAGGCTATTCCCAATCCTACAATCATCTCTGCTAATACTCCTATTGACAAAACTGTTACAATCCCTGTTCTCACCCCTACCGACATTCCTACTGCAAATTCAACCGAGACTCGAGGAAAAGGTATTCTGGTTGAGCCTGTCCGGATGAAGGCACAATCAATAGCTATCCCTGAGACCTCCCAAAAAGAGATGGAGGAAATTCTAAAGATTATAAAAAGAAGCGACTACAACATAGTCGAGCAACCGGGGCAAACTCCATCGAAAATTTCCATGATGGCTTTATTGTTATGTTCCGAGGCTCATGCAAAGACCTTGGTAAAATTCCTTAAAACTGCCCATGTACCCCAAGAAACATCTGCCGATCAGTTCCAAGACTGCGTAGCCAGCTTGACTGCAGATAATGGTTTAGGTTTTTTGGATGCTGATTTAACGCCAAGGGGAAGGAAGCATAACGAGGCATTACATGTCTCAGTCGAATGCAGGGGAACGACCTTGGCTCATGTCTTGGTGGATACTGGTTCATCTCTGAATGTGTTGCCTAAAAAGGCTCTTGATAGGATTGATTGTGAAGGATTGACATTGAAACCTAGCAATATGGTAGTGAGGGCCTTCGATGGCTCAAAGAGGATGGTGCATGGGGAAGTGGACATCCCCATAAAAGTTGGAACCCAAACATTTGATTCAACTTTTTATGTAATGGATATTCACCCTTCATATTCCTGCTTATTAGGCCGACCGTGGATTCACAATGATGGTGCAGTTACCTCTACATTGCATTAAATGCTGAAATATTCAATTCAGGGGAAAATCATCACTGCTCATGGAGAAGAAGAGTATATGGCCAGTCATCTAAATTCCTTCAGATATGTGGAATTATATGGTGAATTTATTGAAACTCCATTCCAGCACTTTGAAGAAGTCCCGCAAACTACTGCAGTAACCAAGGCTGTTTCTCAAGTCCCAAAGATTACAATGCCTCCTCTCAAGATGTCGTCTTTAAAAGATGCCAAGGCAGTGATAGAAGAAGGTGGGTGCACTATTTGGGGCCAACTCCCAGATATCCCATACAAATCTGACAAATTTGGTTTGGGTTTCACTTCAGGAGCCCAAAAAGCTATACACCGCGCTCGTGCCGGAGGACCACCCTTGAAGATCAACAACCACAAAGTCAACGCCATGGAGGATGATGAAGACAACTATGACCTGGAGGATTGGATTTTCCCAACTGTCAATGGAGGGCTCAACAATTGGAAAGCTAGAGATTTTGTCCCGATCACTTTTATCCCACAGTAATTTGTCTTTAAAATTTTGTCGGACCTGTAATATTAAACAATTCAGACTCTTAAAACCTTGTGTCTTGCCCGAGGCACAATGGTCCATTTGTAAGGGTTATTATCTCATTTCCATATGACATCAATGAATCATGGACGTTTTTGCATATAAACTTTGTGCTCATTGTTCTTTCTTTTTACATTTTCATTTCTTTCAAAGATAGCTATACTCTTACACACACTCACATTCAAAATGCAGATCTACATCCATTCGGGATCCCATGGGTAACAATTCTGCTATGGCCTTCTGTGATTCTGAAAATCTAATCTACCAAGCCGAAGGAGAAGGTGAGGAAGATTTTGAAGTGCCAGGGGAACTCGCCAGGTTACTACAACAAGAAGAGAGGACCATACAGTCCCACGAAGAATCATTGGACACAATTAACCTAGGTACCGAAGAAGACAAGAAAGAAGTCAAGGTGGGTGCCAATCTGGAACCCAGTGTCAAAGAGCATATGATTTAGTTGCTACATGATTATGTTGAGGTCTTTGCCTGGTCGTACGAAGACATGCTAGGACTTGATGCAAATATCGTAGTACATCGTCTACCTACAAAAGAGGATTTCCCTCCATTAAAACAAAAGTTTTGTCGCATGCGACCAGACATGTCAGATAAGATCAAAGCGAAAGTCATGAAACAATTCAACGCCAGATTCTTGGTCGGCACTTTCTATCCACAATGGGTTGCCAATGTTATTCCCGTGCCCAAAAAGGACGGCAAGGTACGAATGTGCGTGGACTGCAGATATTTGAATAGGGCATGCCCTAAGGATGATTTCTCGCTTCCCCACATTGATATTCTAGTTGACAATAAGGAACAACACAAAGTGTTTTCCTTCATGAACGACTTATCAGGCTACAACCAAATCAAAATGGCGCTTGAGGACATGGAGAAAACAACCTTTGTCACACAGTGGGGCACATTCTGCTACAAGGTTATGCCATTCGGGCTGAAGAATGCTGGGGCAACCTATCAGCGTGCCATGGTAGCTCTATTTCACAACATGATACATCACGAAATAGAGGTATATGTGGATGACATGATAGCCAGATCTCAAACAGAAGAAGAGAATCTTGGTCATTTGCAGAAATTATTTAAGAGACTAAAGAAATACAAGCTGAGGTTGAACCCAAATAAATGCACATTTGGAGTAAGGTCTAGTAAACTCTTAGGTTTTATTGTCAGCAATAAAGGTATTGATGTGGATCCCGCCAAGGTGAAAGAAATACAAGAAATGCCTGCTCCTCGTACCAAGAAGGAAGTCAGAGAATTCTTGGGACGGTTAAAATACATTTCCAGATTCATTTCTCACCTGACAGCTACTTGTGAACCAATCTTTAAATTACTGAAGAAAGATCAAGTAGTCAAATGGAATGATGAGTGCCAAACTGCCTTCAACAAGATGAAAGAATATCTGCAAGAGCCTCCTGTTATGATGCCACCAGTCGAGGGAAGACCATTGATCATGTATCTAACTGTTTTGGAAAATTCAATGGGGTGTGTGCTGGGGCAGCATGACGAGTCTGGCCGAAAAGAGCATGCTATTTATTACCTGAGCAAAAAGTTTACCGACTGTGAAACAAGATATTCACTGCTCGAGAAAACTTGCTGCGCTCTGGCATGGGCTGCTCGCCGGCTAAGACAGTATATGCTGACCCATACTACCTTATTGATATCCAAGATAGATCCAATAAAATACATCTTTGAGAAACCTGCCCTCTTTGGGAGAATAACGAGATAGCAGATGATCCTGACAGAATATGACATACAATATACTACCCAGAAAGCAATAAAGGGCAGTGTACTAGCTGATCACCTTGCTCATCAGGCTGTGGATGACTACCATTCCATGAAGTTAGAATTTCCAGATGAAGACATCATGATGGTAAACAACCGTGAAGAAGTCACACCATATGACATACCTGAACAAGGATCCCGATGGACCCTGGTTTTTGATGGGGCGTCCAACGCACTCGGCAATGGCATAGGTGTTGTACTCATATCCCCTGAAGGATGTGGCACTCCCTTCACTGCAAGACTTTGCTTCAATTATACAAATAACATGGCAGAATACGAAGCGTGCATTTTTGGTCTCAAAGCTGCCATAGATTTAGGGATCAAGTCCTTAAGTGTATTCAGAGATTCAACCTTAGTCATAAACCAGATCAAAGGAGAATGGGACACGAAGCACCCTAACCTTATCCCCTACAAAGAAAACGTGTTGACATTGATCCCACATTTTGAGAAGATTACCTTCGAGCATTTCCCGCGAGAAGCAAATCAGCTAGAAGACGCACTAGCCACAATGTCATCCATGTTTAAACTTAAATGGGATAACGAGGCTCCCCAGGTCACCATTGAACGAATGGATGAACCAGCTCACTGTCACGAGATTAATACTAAAGAAATAGTGGACCAGCCTTGGTTTCACAAAGTCAAGAGGTATCTCGAGGCTTAAGAATATCCGGAAGGAGCTTCAGCCAATGATAAGAAGTTCTTAAGGAGGTTCTCTGCTAAATTCTTCCCTAGTAATGGCATTCTCTACAAACACAACCATGACTCCGTGTTACTTCGGTGTGTAGACAAGGTTGAAGCGGAAAAAATCATGGATGAGTTACATGAAGGCACTTTTGGCACCCATTCCAGTGGGCATACAATGGAAAAGAATATCTTACGGGAAATCTATTATTGGTCTACCATGGAAGCAGATTGCTATCAACACTCTCGAACCTGCCACAAGTGTCAGATCTATGCTGACAAGGTGCACGTACCTCCGGTTCCTCTGAATGTCTAGACGTCTCCTTAGCCCTTTGCTATGTGGGGCATTGATATGATTGGGGAAATCAAGCCAACATCCTCTAACAGACATCGCTTCATCTTGGTGGCCATTGACTATTTTACAAAGTGGGTTGAGGAAGCCTCTTTCGATTTTGTTACCAAGACTGTTGTAGCCCGGTTCATCAAGCAAAATCTCATATGTCGGTATGGTATCCCGGAGAGGATCATCACAGATAACGGTACGAATCTTAACAACACTATAATCACCGCACTATGCATGCAATTCAAGATTCAGCACCACAATTCTTCCCCTTACCGGTTAAAGATGAATGGTGTTGTCGAAGCCACAAATAAGAACATAAAAAGATCATACAGAAAATGACACTCACGTACAAAGACTGGAATGAGATGCTACCATTCGCTCTCCACGGTTATCGTACCATGGCACACACATTAACCGGGGCAACACCCTACTCTCTGGTATACGGCATGGAGGTTGTTTTGCCTATTGAAGTCCAGATCCCCTCTCTGAGAATTATGAAGGATGCAGGGCTGAACGAAGACGATTGGATCCAGAATCAACTTGATCAACTGAACTTAATTGATATGAAAAGGCTTACTATTGTCTGTCATGGTCAAACGTATCAAAAATGGATGATCAAGGCTTTCAACAAGAAAGTCAGACGCCAAGTGTATCAATTCGGGGATTTGGTGATCAAACATATCATAATACCGCAGGTGATCCCAGGAGAAAATGGACTCCTACATACGAAGGATAATTGGTGATCAAAAGCATATTCTCTGGTGGAGCAATGATCTTAACCATTATGGATGGCAATGATCTGCCGCACCCCGTGAACACGGACATAGTCAAAAGATATTACGCATAAGAGACCCTCTAGGTTGACACACCTAGGAAAAACAAGGGCATCCCGGCGAACCAAAATTTAGGGATAAAAAAAATCTGTACACCCGACAAGCTGAAAACCCGAAAGGGCGGCTTGGGAAAAAAAGGGTATCCCGGTGGACTGAAAACTCGAAAGGGCGGTCCAGGAAAAAGTTAGGGAATTAAAGCGTATGACTATGTCCTGTTGGATCACCTTACAGACAACCTGCAAACTTGATGGTTCTGATCAATTCAATCAGCTTCGAACAAGGCAACAAATAGATAAGATGCTCAGAGAAACGAAGGCTATAGAAGAATGTGAACCCCATGGGATTATTTCACATAGCTATCTTTTTCTTTGTATCAAATTTTCATTTTTACGACAGCATTCTCTTACTAGAATCTTTTTCTCATTGTACAAAAATACTTACTCAAAGTCAATACAAAGATATCCTTTTAAAAGTACAAAACTATCTATTTTTCTTTACTGTTATGTTTTGTTTACATAAATGTCCAATGATTTATTTTTGAACATATGCATTTTGAACGTAATTACCATTTATAAATGAACAAAATAGAAAGACAATCGCTAATGGCTTTAAGAAATAGGGAAATCTCTCTAAGCTATTTCCATAAAATCCCTCACATTGTGCAGTTTAATCCCCGGCGGAACAAAACTTCCAGTTATCAATCCCCGGTAGAAGTAACCAAATTTCTCAAGATTCCACGATGGGATTTCACAAGAAGTACATGAAGTTTCCTTTACAACATAGTTTATTTCTCTAAGCGGAAATTCATCAACACTTCAAAACATGAGGACTTACACTCCATATTCTCAGTAGCAGTCGGGGATTTATTTTTCCCAATCCAACATGCAGTGCAACATATTAGCTCACATACATCGTATCCATATATCATAAACATTGATAACATGAATGCATATATCACAATCTCATTATACCATGCATTTCATACAACATGACATTTCATATTAGCTAACATTTTACCCTTTTCAGGATAAGGTTAATCAATAGCTACCATTAACAATGTTCAAAAGCTTTCAGATATAGTTCATATACGCTCCAGACACTGATGCCATCCTGATACTCATTCAGATTCAATTCTCAGATACAATTCAGATACACTCCAGACACGGACGCCATTCTGATACTCATTCAGATTTAATTCTTAGATACAGTTCAGATACGCTCCAGACACGGATGCCATCCTGATACTCATTCAGATTCTCTCAGATACAGTTCGGATACGCTTCAGACACGGACGCCATTCTGATACTCATTCAGATTCAGCTTTCAGATACAATTCAGATATGCTCCAGACACGAACACCATTCTGATACTCATTCAGATTCAACTCTCAGATACAGTTCAGATACGCTCCAGACACGGACGCCATTCTGATATTCATTCAGATTCAACTCTCAGATACAGTTCATATACGCTCCAGACACGGACGCTATTCTGATACTCATTAAGATCCAACTTTCAAATACAGTACAGATACGCTCCAGACACGGACGCCATTCTGATACTCATTCAGATTATCTTTCAGATTCAGTTCAACAATCATTTTTGGATGGCATCTACAAGCCCATCTCCAACAACTTTATCATCTCTTCAAATGGAATCTTTAAGCCCATTCCCTCTACCATCACATCATCGAGTGCAAATTTCTGGGCACTCTAATGTCCAATCATCTTCCACCTTCGAGTCACGAATGGCAAAACTCTCCAATCTAACTCTTCAGGCTTAAGAAGATTGAACAGGGGAAGCTGTTGTACCTCAAAATTTTCCCTCTCATTTATCAAGAATTTGCTCACAAGATCTCCTTTGGCTCAAGACTGCACTAGGGTTGATCAGCTTAAGACACCTCCTTGAGCATGGATGACCAAAATTAGGGTTTGAGATTGCACAAGGATATTTGAAATCCCAATGCCCCATATGACTTTCATGGATCATTATGGACCCTCAAGATTACTCATGTCAAGTTTCAAGCTTTGATCACACTTTTGCTCAGTCAATTGAGCAGTTGACCTAAAAATCAGCAGTATTAGGGAAAAAGTAAATTGTGGCCAATTTACAGTCAAACCTCATAATTTTTGACCCACATCAACATTTTAATCTTATATGTATCATTTGATCAAGTTTGGACCATAATCCCTCAAGAAATTTGATCAAATCTTCAAAAGGGCAAAATGGTCAAAATTAGGGTTTTGATTGGGAAAGGGAAATTTCTGATTTTTTACCTAGCAAATGATCAATTGATTTAAGGCATGATCTCAAGATTACAATTGAATCATTTTGACCTAATGACATGGCTCAAAACATTTCTCAAGTTCAATGGATTAACAGATGAACTTTCAGTCAACTGATCAAAAGTCAAATGTATACTGAAAAGTCGAATCTTGACTTTTTGGTCAAAATCAAATGTCAAAGATCATAATTCATTAAAGAATGTCAAAATATGAAACTTATTCATCAAGAAATCAAAAATTCAAGATTTCATTTTGAAAATTTAAAATTTCTAAACTTAGAAATTTTTCTAAGTGTTGAGAATTTCTTATTTTTTCACAACTTTGAGCAAAATTTTCACCATGATGCAAGCTAATTCAGAAGAAACTTTCAACATGGAAGTTGTAGACCCCCATGAAATCTAAAAATTTTCTTTACACAACTCCTTCCAAAAGTTCTTGGATCTCAAGTTATAATTTTAAGAATACATGGTCATGAAACAAAACACTTAGTGAAATTTTGCCCTAATTTGGTCAGGATTTTGACCTAACTTCATGGCACTTTTTAATATAGTTCCAAGGAGAATTTTCAAAAGTGATTCAAATATAGGTTGTAGAGCATATTACAATCTTTCCAAAATGTCCAATAACTCCTTGAGATCATTTTTGAGTAGGGAGAATCAAAGAGATGAAGTTAGGGTTTTCACACTTGAATTACAAGTCATTTTGTGATGAACAAAATTCAAAATTCAAAGTTATGCTGCATAACCTCTACTTTGAAGGCCTCAAAATTTTTAGGCACTCCATAATTAATTGCTTGCACAACCGTTAAAGGTCTCAATTCAAGCATTCAATGCAAGGCCATGCTTTATATCCATTTTGGGAAGATAGTGCACAACGCCATTTTGATAAAGTAGCTTTTTGGATAAAACTTGTTCTTGAGCCTTGCACTTGTTCTCTTCTGATCATACATGTCTTATAACTCAAGATAAACTTGTTAGACACTTACAATCACCCAACCCATTCTTGTACTTCCTCTTGAAACTTGTTTTCCCACTTTTCTTGAAAATCAAGTAACATAGCAAATAGCTTAAAACTTGTACTTCTAACTATCCAAAGCACTCAAACCCTTTTGCTTATACATACACAAGTCATTTGCCACAAATCCCACACATGCTTAAGCCCTGAAAAGACCAAGAACACAGAATCACCAAAAACTCTTCAAAACTTGTCATTTCTGAGTTTTGAATCCAATCTCCAAATTTGCTTGTGCGTTTCTTGGCCTTTTACTTTCAAAAGCTTCTAAAAAACATACACAAACAATTCCAACACATGTAACACCACTGTAACACCTCTATAATCATCCACCATTTTCAAAAAAAGCACTTTGCACCTTGACTTCTCCAGAACTCCTCAGGTACTTTCAGCTCAAGCTAAGGATCACATTATCTTCCTAGTAACTTGAGGAAGCTAATCCAATCATTGGAACTCACTAAAAGCTACTCAAACTCCAAACTCGATACCCTCTTGAAAGGTAAGTTTTCTGACTTTTGAACTCTTCATACATGCATCATTAATGGTTTATTTGTGAATGAAAAATGTAGATATCATTTCCCTAAAGCTAACCATGTCCATAGTTTTCATTGATTTTGTTTAAGCTTACAGAATTTTAAGATTGAAGTTTCTGATATTTTTAGGGTTCAGATTAGGGCCATTAAAATTCATGCATGTCTTTAATCTATAATTTTATTGCTTTGCATTTCTGAAATCATGAGGAAATTTGCTACAACTTTCCTGTTTACATTTTTCATTTTTGTTGAGAATTGAACAAGATACAAAGGCTCTGCCTGGGCGTGAGGTTGAAGATGAAGTTCAGGCCATGAACTTGTTTACTATCATATATTTATTGTTTTGTTTATATAAACGGATGTTTAACTACCCCAATGGTAGAAGTGCGTGCCTGTGACTATAGGGACTTGGGTTCGAGCCCCAGTGATACTCTTTTGGATTTTTCATATTTTTCACATTCTGACTTTTCTTTTTTGGCAGCGCTGGGCCTCTTTCCTTGGGCTTTATGTTTTTTTCATTTCTCACCCCCTGTTTCACTTACACAGCCTTTGTCCCATTTTATTTTCTATTTTTCTTATTTCATTTATTTATTTTCTTTTAATATATTTTACTTAATAAAAAATCATTAAAAAAATAGATTTAGGCTTTATTTAATTAAATTAATTTTTTTTTTACATAAAAATAAATTTATTTTAATCACCTTTTATTTTATCTTTGATAATTAATTTGTAAATTAATTAAAAGTTAGGGTTTTGATTATTATTTTCACACATTAAAAATATTTTCTTAAAAAATAATAATTTCTTTTCTCAAAATAAATTAACATTAGAACCAAGTTTGTTTTCTTTTATTAAAAATTAACTTAGAACCTAGGTTTTCTTTTAATTAACTAATTTTTATACTAGTTTAATTTAATTAAAACTTTTTTCACAAATAAAACCCTAAAAAAACTTGTTTCTTTAATAAATTAATTTCTTTTATTAACTTAATTTTAATTTCTTATTTTAGTTAATTATTTTCTTTTAAGTTAATTAGGTCAAAACTATTTTTCTTAACAAAAATCCAAACAAAATTCATTCCTTATTTATTCATACTTGTACATTATATTCATTTAATTTCTTGTACATTTATTCAAATTCAATATGGTTGTAATAGATAATTAGGCTTTATTTTCTTGCAATCCTAATTTGTAATTTGTACACCCCCTCCCATAAGTATTGTAATAACATAGTAATTTTAAATTCCGCAATTTATCGCTTTATATACAAATGCTAGTAATTAGGGTTTGTATGGAAAGACTAAAACCAATCAATTAGAAAACCCTAATCAAAGACAAAATCAAGCATGAAAATAATACACTTGCACATAAGCAACCCTAGGGTAAATCCACTTGGTTGCCTTTATAAAATGGCCATATTACGCATGTGAGGTATCTTAGCAAAAACAAGAAAAATACAAGATCATAGTCCCTCGATGATGCTATCTAAGTTTCCTTTCAAAATGATCTTAGTCCCTAAAGAAAAATGCTATGGTACCTTGCAACATTGCTAATCATGGTTATACGATGACCCACACCCGTCCTGTTTACATCCAAAGCAATGGTAAGATAACAATCTTAAAGGAAAAGAAAATGAACAAGAAAGACTTTTGAGTAGGTAGAATGCTCCTAATTACTTGCTCACTTTCATAACAAAAACATCCTTGCTATTTTCAAAACAAACACCTATACTTTCAAAACTTCTTATAAACTTGAAAACATTTTCAAAAGATCAACATCTTTGTATACAGTCTTACGAACAAGAATCATTACAAGGTTTGCCTAAACAATGGCCTATTTACAAAATACTTTCAAAAACCATACAAAGCACAATTTTAAACAAAAAGCAAGTGATCTAGCAAGTAACTAAGAGCCCATGGAAAACCATGGATGAAAAGGGTGCTAATACCTTCCCTTTTCATAATCTACCCCCGAACTCAAGAAACAATCTCAAAGATCTTTCCTGTGCTTTTTCACCTTTCCTTTTGGATAAAAGAAAAGTCGGTGGCGACTCTTGCTAATCGCAACATTTGCGATCAAACGCAAAACCTTCAAGTCAGTTCTCCCACCGTATCACAGCCATGGATAACCTTAAGGCATGCGATTCTGAATAACAGCTGGGGTAGCAGACACAAGAACAATCGGAGCTTCAGCAGTAGCCCTTGTTGGTTGAGGTTGAACACTCAGTGGCTGATTCTAAGCAGCCACCAGAGATTCCATAAGAGCAGTAAGATTGGTCATGCCGGCCTTCAAAGCAGAAACCTCCTCGCACAGCTCGCGATTCTCTTGTTCTAAGTTGTCCATCTTCCTTCTGAAATTAGTCCGAGTATTGTAGTGGTTAGACAACTTGCTGAACAAAGTAAAGAATCTTGGTAAGACACCTGAATATGCAAATAAATGCAAGAAATATGTGTAATATGATTCATGATATGTGGTGCACATGATTTATTTTTATTATTAATATTTCAAGGGACTTAAAGATTTATAGACACATTACAAATATCAAAGTAATAACACATTTGAAATACTGAAATTTTTTATTATAATAACTTTAAAATAGGTTACAAGTCTCAACAATCCCAAGTACAAGATGAAAATAAAGTCTAAAACCCTAATAAGTAAAGCTGATGAAGATCACTCTATACGCTGGCGCTTCCCTATAAGCTTGGTAATATGAGCATTCAACCTCTGGTTTTCTTCAGCATATCTGGTGGCCACCTCCTTCCAATCACTTGAATCGGGAAGTGAGAAACTAACATCTGACTGAGGCTTAGGAGAAAATAAATCCCCTTGCCTCTCCATGGTCTCTACCGCTGGACTCTCAAGGATCTCAATCAAGTCCTGTTTCCCCTTCAAGTCCGCTCTATAGGAAATCTCTAAAGTTTGGCACTTATTCTTCCAAGCATCCTTTTCCTGTTGCATCCTGACCAAAACAAGTTGTAGCTCTTCTATATCATCCAATAAGGGAGGAGTGGTCTTCACAAACAAATCAGGCATAGGTGTTTCCTAAGAATACGACATCTTCAACTGACTAGTTCTCATTTGGACCCACTGGAGATAAGGTTCCAAAGAAACAACCCCTCTTGGTCCCAAATCTTTCCTACTCTTCTTATGAATGTGACGCCAGGCCTTCACAATCTGCTCCCTAGCTTCCTTATTGTCTTCTCCCTCCTCCATAAAGAAATTACTCAAATGAATACTATTTGGTTTATCCCTCATCGGATAACCAAGATGTCGTCGTGCAAGAACAGGGTTATAGTTAGTTCCTCCCTTTGTACCAAGAAGAGGTACATAAGGGAAACTACCATAACTGTCAATAATCTCTACATCCTGGTAAGCTCGATGATACCAATCAATATCCGAGTGAGTAAGTTCCATGATCTTAGGAGCCCATCGGGGTTCCTTCCTGACATCCCAAAAAGCATCAGATCGAGGCATATGAGAGATAAACCACTGGTACAACAAAGGCGTGCAACAGATAATCATCCCCCACGATAAGAATTCCGAAGATGAATAAAGTAATAAGCATCACCCAACAATGTAGGAACTGGGTTTCTAATCATGAAGATCCTGATAGAATTAACGTCAACAAACTTATCCACATTAGGAAATAAAAACAACCCGTAAGCAAGTAGAGCAAAGATGGCCTCGAAAGCGACTGTACTCTTCATCCTGGCAAAGTAACGAGCTTTCTCCAATAAGAACTGAGCTGGTAATCCTCTAATCCCTCCTTTAGTAGTCATATGGGCTTCAACCTCAAAATTCCCTAGATGGATCAAAGCATCAATCTCGTGTGGTTTTGGCTCACCCTCCAAACCAGTAAAAGGAACACGATCGATAACAGGTAAATCCAACAGATAAGAATACTCATCTAGTGTAGGCATCAACTGGTAGTCAGGGAAAGTAAAGCATTGATACATCGGATCATAGAACTGGACCAAGGTCGAGAGAATACCCTCCTTCATCCTAAGCTTAATGAGAGGAATGATGGATCCATACTTCTTTCGAAATCTGTAGAACACTCAATCTCAGGAATTAGACTGATCAACTCATCTATCTTGGGATCCTTAAAACTGTATTTTCCAGTCTTTCTTTTTCCAGAATCCACGGTCAAAAAGTACCTGAGATATTCACAAATGGTTAACTTTTAAGTCCCTTGAAATAAAATTTCTTCAAAAGATGCTTATGAGTGCATGGATGCATGATGCAACAATCACATACAAGATCACACATATAGGGTTCATAGGTTCAACGTCATGAGCATGAGGTCGAAGGTACTATCCATAAGGTGTTGGTCTAAAAGTTATCACCTGCCAAACAAGGTTATAGAGGTTCCCAGAGTCTACATCCTTCCTTCGGATATTACCAACTTCCTGATTAACTCGGTAATTAGTAATATTCTCAAGAAAAACTTGTCCGAGCGTAGTATCGCGTGACAACTATTTCCGGATTACTCCTCCATAGCTTCCGCACTACACTTAAAAGGCCAAGATGGGTTAGGTATTCTACGGTCCTCAGCTTCAGCAGGCTCCCAGGTCGAAAGTAGTACATTTTCCCGATTACTCGATAAACGACACTACAGTCAAAGGGGCCTCCACTGAGTGGGGGATCTCATGCCTCCTTTTTTAGGATTACTCCCTCAAAGTCAACATGACTATATCTCCCATCCTATCTTAAAGTTTTCCCAAGTCCGGGTATAGGACTTATGAGTAATCACCAAGCACCCTGAAAACCAGGAAAAATCCAGATAAACATATATACAACATATAACACATAAACAACAATAACACATATACAGATATAAACAAAGATAGGCTCAACCCACTTAAGTATGGACCAACAAGAGGTCAATCTTTCCCCGGTGAAGTCTCCATTCTTTCTGTAGCGGTAGAAATGTTTAAGACTAAGCCATTGGATTGACTAGACTTATACAGATCAAAATAAAAATCGCCACCGCGCTTTATTGTTTCCAAAGGAATGGGAAAAGAGCGAGTAACCCAAAAAGAGGGGGAAAGATTCAAGGTAAATGGGTTGGTTATGCAAAGGGAAGGTATTAACACCCTAAACATCTATGGTACTCTGTAGGAACATCTTAGTAAAATATGTATATTTTGGCTATAAAATGTTGTATAAAAATAGATGGTGGAGGTGAGAAAAGAAATATATTTTTATGATTTTTTTTACACCCACCGTGGTTGCGAATCTTTAGTGCCTACGTACCACCTTTCGTGAAATAGGGGATCAGGGTACACGTAGTTCCTATGTTAAAATTTTTTAAAGCACAAGTATGTTAATTGATTTTATAAGATACGACACCATCATCATTGTCCGTGTGGAAAGCATACTTACTACCCACAATCATGAGAAAGGAGAATTTGATTCATCTCAAAGTGGAGGATATGGCTTGAATTTTAAAATCAACAATGCCTCACTCAACACCCAAGTGGAAAATATCTCTCTTCACTACATATTGTAGAAGTATAGTTGTTTGCATTACTACAAGGATTGAGAAGAGTCTAATCTTTTGAGAAAGGTTTTAAAATAAAAGCCAAAGTGGAAAAATGGTTTGAAATGAGATTGATTGACTTTTAGTCTTTTCACAAAAATGTCAAGGTATTATTAAGTTGATTAAAGTTTATTTATGAAAAGGTTTTGAAAACGCGTGGACCTAAGTCCAAGTTTATTATGAAAGTGGTTCAAGTTTAAAAACAAGAAGAATTTTCAAAAGGAGGAAGAAGATTTTTGAAATTAAAGAAGATGGGAGGAGAAGAAGAGACTATCCTAATGCATAAGATAAAATCTAGGGATAGGAACCATCTAACCAACAAGAAGCCAATACTTGATATTATGAGTAAAGATAGAATTCTCATTCTTTGGATTGAAACCAAGCAAGAAAAAATACTAGACCTCTTGAGAGAACCAAACTTCAAGTGTATTAAGTCTTCACAAAAATTGGGCAGAGTAACGGCTGTATACGGGTGAATTCCAAATTACAGACAAAGAATATAATCACAATAACATGCACACAAAACAAATAAACAACCCAATGTCTTGAGGTAAACCTCAAGAACTCCAGACAAAATATTAATTAAGGTCACAAGGTCTCCAACATAGGCCAAGGTTTCTAATCCTAAGTCCAATAAGTCAAATGCTCCATAATGCCAAGGATAGTATCCAAATAGTCCAAGTATCATTAAATGTTTTTATGGTTCATGTTGATTATTAGGTGTCTTAGAAGAGAAAAGAAAAGCTCAAGTGAGAAAAATAAAAATGACATGAAATGTAATACTTAAAGTAAATGGTACATAAAGCATAAAAAATAAAAGCATAAAGTAAAAACAATTTAATAATTAGTGGTTAGTTGGATGACCATCTTGAAACTTGCATTTGGAACTCATTAGAGGATTGGTAGAACCAAAGCCTCCACATAACAAGTTTCATTTGCTTTTTGTCAAGTATATCATCCATTTGGAATCCTCAAAAGTACCATTTAATGATCAACGATGTTTAACTGATCCGCGTTGACCAAAAGTGTTGTAGATCTATTAGAGGATTGGTAGAACCAAAGCCTCCACACACTGAATCTCAAGGTTATTGGATCAAAGAGATCAAATTAACATACTTGGGCTTGCAAACATAGGTTTGGGCCACGAATGATCATTTATTCGAATCGGGACAAAATTTAGCGCTATGTTAAGCAATCGTAAGTGGACTTATGTAGAAGTCGCACCTCTTTTAAGGCCGGTCAATATCAATCTATGCACCATTTGTTTTGAGACATGATATGGAGATCATGCTCCAATAACACTTAGTACAATAATAAAGGTATAAGATGAAGATGGGTGAGAAAGAACATACAAACCACGTTTGAATTAAATTTCAATTAAACTATTATTAAAATCATTCATCCATTTTTATGGAGTTAAACTCAACACCATGGATCCAATGATGTTAATAAAGTTCACAATAAAAAATTCAACCTAAGATCAGCCAGAAAATAATCACAAAATAATATTGCATTTAGTATATACATTAAAAAGGTTTTAAAATATTTTAAAATAGAAATAAAAGAGAAAAATATAAATCATGTTCAAATTAATCAAGAAATAAAAAGTAAGACCATAGAAAAATCAAAAATAAACTAAAATAATTTTATAAAATTTTTGGTAATTTTTTAAAGTCAACTATTTTTAAAATTAAAATAAATGAGTAAAACAAACCAAAAATGATAAAAAATCACAAAGTCAGAAATAAAAAATAAATGAGGTCACCAATATTTGTCATAATATCATTGGATCATTCCATAATTTTTTCAGAATTTAAAAATGCATTAAAGTATTTTTAAACATTTAAAACAATTCAAATAAAGTGAAAATTTATAAGAAATATCAAAACACAAAATAAAATTGTGAAAAAGTAAAAACAGAAAGAGAAAAATCAAAAATATTTTTCATAATTTTTTCAGATTTTTTGGACTAAAAATGAATTTTCTATGATTTTTTGAAATTTAAAGCAATTAAATATAAAAATTAGAAAAGAAAAATAAAGTTAAAAATATGTGGACCATTGGATGAGAGTCAAAACGCGTTAGTAATCAAATACAAGGGATCTGACGTGTTGTGCATATCATGGTCATTAGTGAATAAAGCACTGAATCATTAATTAAATCAGATTTTCAAAAAACAGATGGCGCGCCTTCATATGTTGGAAGATGACACGTTGGTCATCTTTAACCTCCAGCCAACGTGAATTACAGGTCTCTCAAACTATAAAATCAGAAGCTCGGACCTATGCCATTCGCTTCGTCTCTTCAAGACAAAGACAAGCACACCTTCGCGACAAATTTATATAAACTGTAGCTCAAGCAATTTGGAAGGAAAGTTTTGAAAAGGGATTTGAAATTTCATGGTCAAAACATGTTTCCAGATAAAAGTAAGTGTTGCAACTAGAACCAGGGAAATGAGAGCATCACAATGATATCAAAGTTTTGAATTGATGGAGAAGTCTACCTATTGAAGTTGAGTTGCAGAGCTCTGAAACTGGACTTCTATGGAGTAATATAGGGCACGATTCTTGAAGATAATTGTATGGCTAGCTTCACGGAAGATCAATGAAGGTAAATTGATAGAAAAATTGGATTGAAAAAGGCTTGAACACAAATTTCGAAGTTGCTAAATTTTGAGTTATGGAACAAGTTTGGCAGGGTGATTCTGGCTATCCAAGCTTGAGAAAATGAATGAGGGATGACCCTCTATTTATAGGGAATCAAATGGAATGTTCAAGCGTGTGAAATGATGAAGTTTGGAGGTAAATCGTGTGAACTTGTAAACAAGAAAAGTGTGACTTTTAATTTGATCAAAACTCATCCAAAATGCGCGTTTTGATGTGCTAATCACCTATGGAAGTTCACTAAACATGTTTAGAGGAAAAATGCGCAGAAACAAAGTGTTTAGTAGCTAAATCAATGATTTCAAATTCCGACTTTTGAAGAAACTTCAGTTTCAAGTTACTAAGTTCAAATCAATGGCATTCTCAGCTCAAGGGGTCTTAGGGAATGATTCTTGATGCTTTAGAAAGATGATGTTACAAGCTTTGCAATGGAAAAAGAATGGAATCAAATGGATGCTTGAGCTGAAAGTTGCATTGAGTCAAAGTTGGAGAAAAAGGGTTGACTTTCCATACTTAGAAATATTTCAAAATTTTCTTCAAAAGTGACCTATAATGTTTTGCATCCAAACATGGCCTTCCACTTGGAATTTGCTCTTGATCAAAAAAGATGGTATGAAATAGACCTCTTAAATGACACTTTGAAACTTTAACCATTCAAAATATCCAAAAATTGAGAGAGTTATGAATTGTTGAAGTTGAAAAAAATCATGAAATGACCTAAAATCCTTTGTATCCTTAGAGAATCTTACATCCATTTTATAACTTTTCACATAAAATAAGTAATAAAGTTAACATCCACTAGATAATTTTGGAAAAAGAGTGGGATCAAGGTGATAAAAATTGACCAAGTTATGATCATTTGAAGTCACACATGAGAAAATGAGGGTTCATTTGGAGGACTTGTAATCTTTCTTCATCATCAACTTTCTTCCACATGAAAAATCCTTGAAACTTTTGAAGTGATTTGTTAATAAACCTTTTAAGAGAAGGATGTCTTTGGAATCACTCAAAAATACCAAAAGATGAGCAATATATACTTCTTTGAAGTTCAAAACCCTAGCTCCTAGACCAAGAAAATGCTTTGAGGAACTTTGACAATTTTGACCAACCTTCTTGTACCAACACTCTTTCTTTGTGAATAGAAGTTATTGAGGATGATAATGAGAAATCATAGCCATAAAAACCACTTCCATAACTTGATAATTTAGAGAAATATGCACTTGTGATCAATGGGAACAAGACCTTGTCCAATCATGACAACTTCTTCCATCAACCCCTTGTACCTTTGAATCAATTTGATAACTTTGAAATTTGATGAACCCAAAATAAACCTTGCCATTCCATTTATTCCAAAATAACTTCAAGGGTGAGGTTTTTAGTTCTCAAGCTTTATTGACTAGGGCATGAAAATAAACTCATGAACCCATGGATCAATTTGCTAAGCCATGTTGCCTTTACCTACATTAT
Organism: Vicia faba; assembly: GCA_948472305.1. Classification (NCBI taxonomy): domain Eukaryota; kingdom Viridiplantae; phylum Streptophyta; class Magnoliopsida; order Fabales; family Fabaceae; genus Vicia; species Vicia faba. The sequence goes on from CATIWC010001013.1 coordinate 254,362, forward strand.
TAACAAGGAAGACCATCCAACATTGCATTTTATTAATTAGAAATAAAATCAAGACAAAATATCCATGATAACAAAAGAAAACAAGTCAAGATGCTTGGTGATTCCTCAAAGAGCAAAGCTAAAGATAGGGAGAAGAACCACAAGCCCTAATGTGATCTTGTTGTGATTGAATCAAAATGGTATGATGAATGGTTCTTAGGGGAAAATTTGGGGTACAACATAGGGTTTTGTGTTTCACAAGGAATATTTGGTTCTCAAGGCCTAAAATGGTTTTCATGGTTCTTCACTTGTCTTCAAGAATGCTCATGTCAAGTTTCAAGCCTTGCTTCACAAGTTTGCTCAGTCAATGGCTCAGATGACTGAAAATCAACTATATTGGGTAAAAAGTAAACTATGGTCAACATACAGTTAAACCTTAATATTTTTGGTCAACATCAAGATTTTAAAGTCATATTCATCATTTGATCAAGGGTTGATCATGATTCATCAATCAAAGCCCTCAAATCATCAAAAGTCAAAAGTTATCAAATTAGGGTTTCCTTAGGAGAAGTCAACTGAACTTTGACCAAGCATAACTTTCACATGCTTCATAAGATTTTCCCAAACCAAAGCCCATTTTTAAGGTAATTCAACTCTCCACAACTTTGTATCTCTATGCTCAAGTCCACAAATTGCATTATTTGAGAGATATAAGCCAATACATTACAGGTCATTTCAAAAGTCAACAAAAAGACACTTTTTTAAAGGCAACTTACATTAAGATAAAGTCTTTAAAAGCAAATATTATAAACATAGATGTTGTAGAGGACATCTTGAGCTTTCCAAAAAGTCAAATATTACTTTCAAAAGATAAACATTGAGTGAGTTATGACCATTTCAAGTTTGGAAATTTTGAGCAAATGAATGAAGTTCTAAGTGAGAAAGCTTGATATTTTGGACTATTGGGCCATGGTTTTGAGGTCCAAACGTGTGTTATACTCTTCATATACCTCAGAATTCATTCATACACCCTTTGACCTTGTTTTATTTTAATTATTTTAATTATTTTTGATTTAATTCATTAATAATATAAAATAAATAATATAAAATCATATCTTTTGTACAAGATTCCAAGGCCATTTGTTTCTGCCCTAAAAATTCTCTATATATTTAGGCCTTAAGACAAGAGCAAGGACGCGAAATCCTTGTAACACAAAATTGTCAAAAAACATCAAAATTTTCCAAGAACCCTAAGTTTTGAAAACCCTATTTTCAAGCCTCCTCACCACCAAACTTCCATTCCATTCACTTCCAGGAACATTGAAGGGTAAGATTGGATTAATTACCATGATCCAAAGGACCTAGACCAGTATACATGCACCATCGTTTTTGCATTATTTCATGATTCTTGTATTTTTGTTTTCGTGATGTTTTAACGCACACTAATGCCACTAACGTGCTCCTGAGATACTAATGTGCAGGTTTGAATCATAGCATGAGTCCCATTCTAGCTGAATCATGAATGGCCATGATCAAACCGATTTATGTTATTTTTACCATACCTCATAAACCAGGACGAATTAGCTTTAAAAAATGTTCCCATTGGATTCACAGCCCCTATTTTAGGGGGGTTGGATATTGTTGGATCATTAACGTTGTGTTTTTTTGCAGGTTTTAAAATAATAGGTCATCGGAGAAGACGATCGGAGTTATGGCTCTGACGCTTCTCCGACCAGTATATTTGATTATATAATATATATTTATTATTTTAGTTATATTAATGGATGTATCACCACCCTAGTGGTTAAAACGCGCACGCTAAGTCATTCATCCCTCTGGTCACGAGTTTGATCCCTGGTTTTGCTTTTTTTCTTCTTATTTCTCATATTTTTGTAGGTTAATTATAAAACATGTTGAACGCGCATCCTAGAACAGGTGCGCGCCTGGCCCAGTGGTGAGCATGTTGCTGGAAACTGCTGAGGGTGTGGGTTCAATACCCACCCCTACTCATTTGGTTATTTTGTTCAATTCTATGTTTTTCACTCTTTTAAAAAACCTTTTTTATAAAACTTTTCTAACAAAAAACTAATAATTTTTTTTGATTAATTTAATATTTAGGTTAACTAATTTTTAGATTAATTAATTTTTAGGTTTTAATTAATTTTAGGTCTTAATTAATAAACCCTAATTTAATCCTTTTAGGTTTTCTTTCTCAAATTAAAATTGACTTAGATTTTAGGGTTTGCCTAGTTTAATTACCTGACTTTTTTTCTAAATTAAAATCAACTAGACTTTAGGTTAAATCATCAATTATTTTTCATCAAACAATTTCTCCATTTCTTTTCCTTGTTATTGTTTCGCACGCTTTATTACTTTCGCGTTTAGTATTTTTCCCGATTATGTAACTGCTACGAAATGTAATAGTTTAACTAGGGTTTTATTTGCTTTCTATTTCCCCCCAATTCTAGTTGTTTGTACCCCCCTTACGATAAAATTGTTAAAGCTTCCTTACAAGTCGCCTTCAATGACTATACGATGACCCACACTTGTCCTTTCACATCTAATGATAGGGCTTCCTACTAACTAATGGTAGGATAACACTATCTAAGGAGGATGAAAATAACATGAAAGATCTTTGAGTAGGTAGATAGCTCGTAATCGCTTGCTCACAAAAACAAAATATATTTTTTCACAAACACTTTTCTCTGAAATATTTTCAAAATAAACACTTTGTATGTGTTCTCAACTGATACGAGAATCATTACAAAGTTTGTCGAACATAGGCATTTTCAAAATATTTTCAAACACACATACGCAAAAGAATTTCAAACAAAGTGAGCTAGCGATTAAGAGCCCGTAGATAACTACAGATGAAAAGGGCGCTAACACCTTCCCTTTCATAACCTACCCCCCGAACTCAGAAAATTCTTGAAGGTCTTTCCTGTTCTTTTCACCCTTTCCTTTTGGATAAAAGAAAAGTCGGTGGTGACTCTTGCTATCTATAACATTTGCGATAAAACACAAAACCAAGTCAATTCTCCCACCGTATTATAACATCCTTAACATGGGATGAAGGTTCATAGATTTCGTCAGGCGAGCTCAAGATCTTGATACCCCATTAGATGAAGATGACGAACGGGAGGAAGACGGTAAGAGTGTCAAAAATTAACAAAGCAATCATGATTATGACAAATATTCTGAAAAAGAGGAAGAGGATTATTTGGATGAACAATATCCCCCTGCTGACGAGAAGTACAAGTTGTTAGAAGAGTGTTTGAAAGCTATGGAGATACAGAAGGTGCCTGGTTTGAACTTTGAATAATTGGGTTTAGTCTCAGGAGTCGTCATTCCTCCTAAATTCAAAACTCCTACCTTTGTTAAGTATGATGGTGTTTCTTGCCCGGAGCTGTATTTGAGATCATATGTTCAGAAAATTCTACCAGACACCGTTGACAAGAAATTATGGTTACATTTCTTTCAAGAGAGTCTGTCTGGAACACAATTGGAATGGTATTATCAACTTGAAGGTACCAATATCCATACCTTGGAAGATTCGGCTGCAACTTTCTATAGACAATACCATTATAAATCTGATTTGACACCAATTCGCATGCAACTACAGAGTATGTCCATGGGTTCTGAGGAAGGCTTTAAAGAGTATACACAAAAATAGCGAGATCTTACAGGTAGAGTTCAACCTCCTTTAGCTGATAGGGAATTGGTTGACATGTTCATGAGTATGCTAACATGTCCTTTCTATAATCACCTACTTGGAAGTTCTTCAGCCGGTTTCACTGAACTGATATTGATAGGGGAAGATGTTAAGAATGGAATTAGAAGTGGTAAAATTCAGGTGGCTACATCTTCGAGTACTGCGAATAAGTCATACAACAGTAAGAGAGAATCCAATGCTATGTACGACCATAAGGGTCATAATAAGAGTGATCGCAACCAATCTGTGGGGGAAGTTCTGTCTCTAATCTTGCGCCAATGCAACAACAATAACAAGGCAATCAGCGTAGGCAAGAGGCACCCAGGAGACAGTTCACAAAAATCAACATATTGTTGTCTCAAGCATTGCAGTACATGTTAAAGGTAGAGCTGATGACATTGAGGGATCCTCCTCAGAATCCCAGTACTTCCTCTCCCCGTTACAATCCTAATACAAGGTGTGCCTATCACTCTAACAGTCCTGGACATGACACTAACAACTGTTAGGCTGTGAAAAATAAAATTTAAGACATGATTGACTCTAAGGAGATTGAATTTGATCTTCCTGAGACTCCTAATGTGATCAATACGCCTATGTCCAATCATGACAAAGGCGTTAATACTATTGATGATGTTTCTTATGTTTTCGCTGTAAGTGACTTGACTACTTCTCTGATGATTGTTAAGAAGAAGCTGTTGCAAGCCGGTTTATTTCTGGGTTATGTTGAAAACTTCTACTAATGTGCATCCCAATCCAATGGCTGTGTAATGTTGAAAGAAGGTATCAAAAGTCTGATGGATGACCGTGTAATTCTATTTGAGAAGACTCCTTCCGTGGAGAGCTAATGCAAAAGTATGTCTCAAGGCGTGAAGCTTGAAGATGTGTCTGTGACTACAATTTCTAATACTCTTGTAAGAATCACTTCTAAGAGTCCTATGAAGATTACTGTCGATCCTAGGGTTGATCCTCTGATCATTACCACTCTTGGGCCAATTCCATATTCCTATGACAAGGCTATCCCTTGGAATTATGGAGCTGATGTCTACTATCATGGCGTCAAGTAAGAACCGTTGGTTATCGAAGATGAAATAACTGAAGTTATTGATCCCAATGTTGGTAATATTGTTGTGACTAGAAGTGAAAGAGTTTTCTCCCAAGAGATATATCCAAAAGTTATTACTACACTAGTTTGTATCACTGCTACTGAATCAACTACCGAGACTTGAGGCAAGGAACAGATAACTGAGCCTGCCCAGACTGAGGCATCAAAAGAGGTTATTATTGAAGATACCTCCAAACAAGAGATGGAGGAGGTAATGGAAATTATTTGAAAGAGTGACTATAAGATTGTTGTTGTGCTCTGTTGTTGTGCTCTGAAGCCCATACTCAGGCTTTGGTAAAGTTTCTGAATTCTACTTATGTATCGCAGGAAATCTCTGTTGATAAATTCGAAAATTGTGTTGCTAGCCTGACAACAGATAATGGGCTAGGATTTTTTGGGCTGATTTAACTCCCACAAGAAGGAACCATAATAAGGCCCTACATGTCTCTATTGAGTGTAGGGGCACTACCTTATCTCATGCGTTGGTGGATAGATGATCCTCATTAAATGTATTACCAAAAGTTGTTTTAGACAAACTTGACTATGAAGGGATTGTGCTAAAACCTAGTGATATTGTGGTGACAGAATTTGATGGTTCAAAGAGAATGGTGAATGGAGAGGTTGATCTTCTAATCAAGATGGGTTACCAGGTCTCTGAATCTACTTTTATGTGATGGACATTCGTCCAGCATATTCTTGTTTGCTTGGACGCCCTTGGATCCATGGGACAGGTGTTGTTACTTCTACTTTACACCAAAAGTTGAAGTATCCCGTGAAAGGAAAAAACATTACAGTTTGTGGCAAAGAAGAATACATGGTGAGCCATTTGAACTCCTTTAAGTATGTTGAGATGTGTGATACGGTGGGAGAACTGACTTGAGGTTTTGCGTTTGTTTTCGCAAATGTTTCGGTTGAGCAAGAGTCGCCACCGACTTTTTATTTTATCCTAAGGAAAGGTTAAAAAGCACAGCAAAAACCTTTGAGATGTTTTCTTGGGTTCGGGGAGTATATTATAGAAAGGGAAGGTATTAGCACCCTTTCTATCCATGGTTATCCATGGGCTCTTAGTTACTTACTTAGATCAACTTGCCTTGATTTTCAATTGTTTGAAATGGTGCTTTGTGTGTGGGTTTGAAAAATGTTTTGAAAAGAGGCCAATGTGGTGGTAACCTTTGTAATGATCCATGTTGGGATGTATACAAAGGTGTATGTCTTTTGAAAAGTTTTCCATGTTTTTTAAAGTTGTTTTGAAAGTGTATTGTGAAGTGTGGTTTTGAAAAATAGGCAAGTGTTTTTGTTTTGCAAGTTGACAAGTAACCAAGAGCTATCTACCCTAAATTTCTCAAAGATCTTTGCTATATTTTAACCCTTTTAACAATTTCGTTCCACCATTGTATTTGGTGGACAATCTTGTGTTAGGATGTGAACGGGACGGGCGCGGGTCATCGTTTAGACCATGATTACAATGGTGTCAAGTATCTTTGGGCAATTTTTTCCTTTAAGGGACTTGATCATTTTTAGGCAACTTTTGAAAGCGTCATCGAGGGACTATGATCATTTGAATTGTTTTGTTTTTTGCCAAAGATACCTAACATGCAATATGGCCTATTATTGAAGGCAACAAGTGGAGTACCCTAGGGGTGCAAGTGTGATTAGTGTTGTCCATTTTCATGCTTGTTTATCTTGAATTTAGGTCAAACTATTTGTTGTTTTTGATTTGCATACAAAACCCTAATTCTATCATGGCATATTTAGAAAGCTTTTAAAGTGCGGAATTTAAAGGTCCTAAATTATTACAACACAATATATGGGATGGGGGGTACAAATGTTCAATGGGGATATTTTAGCAAGAAATTAAACCTAAGCTATTACATCCAAATTGAATTTTTACAAGGTATTTAATTGCACAATAATTAAATAAAATAAAATAAATATGCAAGATACAAAAATGATTTTTTTTATGTATGTAAAAAGTATTTTTTATGTGTTAAATAAACAAAAATAAAATGAATTAATTTTTGGTATTTTTATGTTTTTAGGGCAAAACCCTAATTTTATAAATAAAAGGTATTTATTATATAATATATGCAATATTTATTAATTATGTACAAAAAATAAATAAAAAGGAAGTATATTGTAAAAAAGTGATTTTTTAAACTGAATATTAATAAAAATAAAATGTATTATTTTTATGTTTTTATCCTAAATATTATAATAAATATATAAGTATTTATATTATTTATTAAATATATTAAATATGTACAAAAATAAAATATTTAATATTTACAAAAAAAGCATATTTTTTTATAAAATGTTTTCAAAGGTAAAATAAAATAAAAATCAGAAAATAAAAGTGTTTGTATTATTTTTAGTTATTTTAAATAAAAGTATATTTATGTTTATTTATGTACAAAACTAAATGAAACCAAATAAATATCAAATAAAATGCAAAAAAATGTGGGAAAAATAATTTTAATATTTTTTATGTTTTGACAAAAATAAATAAGTCAGAAACAAAAATCAAAAGTCAAAAATAATGAAAATAAAATACAATGGGCCAAGGGGGTGCATGTGTGAGAATATGGTGCAAAAAGAAGAACAATACAGGCCCAGCCCAAGAAGACTTTGTCTTCAACCTCTGAACAAACAAACAGAGCAACGCGTGCTTCCTGCTATCTCATGATTCCTGGACTTTCAAGAAAAACTCATAACACAAGAAATGTAGAGCATCAAGAGACAAATCCAGACATATAAAAAACTTAACTTAACTCTCAGAAATGAGAGAGAATTTCTCCATCCCTAATTCTTGACCTAAGTTTTTGTCAATGTTCAGGTCTTAAATTCTCTCAGCATATGCAATATAAATGGAAAGTGAGGATATGAGTGGCTTCAGGGACATGAGTATGAAACTTTTCATTCATAAACTTAAAGCTAACTCTTCCTAGATTGAGAGATAGAAGTCCATGAACTTACCTGTTCAGCTTGGATCGTGTCTGGCAATGGAGGTTCTTTCAGTGCAATGTGAGGACTTGTACAGCTTGCTTGAAGGTCAGGGATGCTTCTCCAACCTTTAGCTTTCTTTGAAACCAAATGAATCAAGCTATGGAAGTCAACCTGCAAAATAGAAAAAGTGAAAATGGTGAAGTGGGTTAGAGGTGTTACAGGTCGTGTCCAATGCTTGGGATAGTTTGTATAGGTGGTATGGAGTGTGTATGAATTGGTTTTGGCCAAGGCGCACGAATGGATTGAGTTGCAGAAGTCCAACTGCAGAAGGGACTCTGTTTTTTGCAGTAGGATGGTGTTTTGATGAATGATGAGGTTTGGAAGGTGGTTAGCTCGTGCCTTAGCTCATTGATGATGTTTGGAATGTGTTTAACAAGTTTGTCTAAGCTTGTGGTTGCAGCAATGTGAGTTGTGTTACAAAATGCAAGGTTTCTTCTAACTTAAGCAAAAATTGTCAACTTGGTTTCTAGACTTGTGCAGGCCCCCTAGTCATGATGCAACCATCCCTCTTGATCAGTGTGATATGTTTCTGAACTTGTGCCAAAAGGATTTGCATTGTACTACTTGGATTGCAAATTTGACATAAAGTATAACTTTACAAAAATGGATAAATTGCTTTTTCCAATTAAGGCTTAACTCTTTGTGTAATGACTAAATGCATAGAATAACATCTTGGCACAATGGTTTAGCATTTAATTTTTGAGTGTAAATGAGATTAGAGGCCTGTAATGTAGCTTGCATATGTTGAGTTTGAAAATGCACAAGTTATGAACATGCCTTTGGCCATGAATCAAAGTGACTTTTGCTCATATTGCCAAATTCGATTCTCCCTAACAACAGGGTTGTTTGATGAGTTCTTGGACATTTTGGAAAGCTTGGAATGTGTACTACAATCCATATTTGTAATTCAAATTGAAATTCCAAGTGGAAGCATGTGAAAAGTGGCCATGAAGTTAGGCAAAAATCCTGCCTAGAATAGGTCAAAAATTTTCTAAGTTAAGAATGTTTTGCACCCTTGTTCCAAAAATTGTAACTTGAGCTACAAGCTTCTTTTGAGGAAATTTTGTGAATAAAAGTTGTAGATTTTGCAATGTACTACAACTTTCATGTTTTGAGTTTTCCTTGAATCCAAATGTATCTTGATGAAAAAATGGGACAAAATTAGGAAAAAATTAGGGATTTTCATAACTTAGAAAAATTCTAAGTTATGAAAATTCTTCATTTCAAACCCTAGTTTGTGATTTTTGATTTCTTGGTGAACAAGTTTCATATTTTGACATGTTTTAATGGAAAATGAATCTTGACACTTGATTTTGACCAAAAAGTCAAAGTTTGACTTTTCAGTATACAGTCAAAAATTGATCAATTGACTGGAAAATTCATCTGTCAATCTTGTGCATTTGGGATCTTTTGAACTTGTTGAACATGTCAAGACAATTACATGGGGTCCTTGAGTCCATATGTGAGCTTGGTTTGCCATTGGTTAGGTCAAACAGTCAAAAATTGCCTTTGTGCAGTAAAAAATTGCCTTTGTGCAGTCAAAACCCTAAAAATGACCATTTTGCCCTTTTGGTGATCTGATCAAATTTCTTGTGGATTTGTGATCCAAACTTGATCAAATGGTTTATATGAGTTCAATATGTTGACGTGGGTCAAAAATCATGAGGTTTGACTGTCAATTGACCACAGTTGACTTTTTCCCCAATATAGCTGATTTCTAGGTCAATTGTCCAATTGACTGGGCAAAGATTGGAATCAAGGCTTGAAATTTGGTATGGATAAACTTGTGGGTCCAATATGAAGCATGAAAGTCACTTTGGGCCTTTTGGGTCAAAACATCTTTGTGCAAACTCAAACCCGAATTTGGGTCAACAGTGCAAGGAGTAGTCTTGAGCAGAGTAAACCCTAACTTGACCTTGAGCTCCAAGGGTCTTGTGGTGAGAAAATGTTGAGGAAATGGGAGGGAAAATTTTGGGGTACAACAGTTGCCCCTATTAAATCTTCTTGAACCTGAAGAGTTAGATTGGCAAGTTTGCCTTTCGCGTCTCGAAGGTAAAAGGAGATTGGACACTAGAGTGCCCGGAAATTTGCACTCGCATGCTAGAGTATCGGCAATGTGATGGCGGGAATGGGCTTATAGATGCCGTTTAGAGATAGGATGGATAGGAGGATGAGCTTATAGATGCCATCTGGAGACGTGACAGAACCTTGTCGGGAATGGGCTTATAGATGTCATTTGGAAGTGTTGATCGCGTAAGAGATTCCTTAGCGAGCACTTGCGTGCTTTGAGAAAGAAAGATGTTTTCCTGGCTTGTTACAGGTGTTGATCTTCAGTCTCTTCATGCAGATATGCCCTGGCTGGATACAGGTATCGAATCTACAATTGGTTGCTCACAGATGTGCCCTGGCTAGATACAGGAATCGAATCTGGAACTGTTGTCTACAGATATGCCCTGGCTGGATACAGGTATCGAATATGGAATTGTCGTCTACAGATATGCCCTGGCTAGATACAGGTATCGAATCTGGAATTAGTTGCTCACAGATGTGCCCTGGCTAGATACAGGAATCGAATCTGGAATTGCAAAAGGTTGGTAAAGATAGCTTTCTTGGCTAGATACAGGCGTAAGCCTCCGTCCTGAGAATGAAAGATAATTTCCTGGCCTGTTACAGGGGTTGATCTTCAAACTCTTCATGCAGATATGCCCTGGCTAGATACAGGTATCGAATCTACAATCAATCACTCACAGATATGCCCTGGCTAGATATAGGTATCGAATCTGGAATTGCGATAGTTGATGGTAATCATCTTTGGATTGACCTTTTTCCTGAAAAGGCAAAACATCAGTTGTATGCGAAGTCATGATGTATGAGATGCATGATGTCATGATGCTCAAAATGAGATAGTGTTGTATGCACTTTGTCATGTATATAAGCAGGATGTATGAAATGTGAGATGTCTATGAATGTATTTTCGTCTAGGAAAATAAATCCTTCACGACTGGCCGGGGAATCAAATCCTGGGCTGATGTTGAAGAGTAGAGTTCTTCGCTTCCGCTGGGGATGATGGTTGCAAAAATAAACCGGTAGGAGAAGGTGACTCCGTTGGGGAATAAACTTGTTGGAGAAATTACTCTGCAGGGAATTACTCCGTGGGAAGAGATACTTTGATGAGAGCTCCGCTGGGGGTTCCACTGATAAGTTATGTTGGGGAACTTGATGAACTCCGCTGGGGATAGGAATAACTTCGCCGAGGACGATCTTTCCGTGGTTATTAGCTGAGGATAACCCAGTTATACCCTGGTGGGGAAATAACCTTTGAATAAAGTCGGGGAGAGACGTACGTACTCTACAGGTGATAAGCTTCCAGAATCTACTGGGGATAAGCTTCAAGACCTACTGGGGATAATGATTCAACTCTCCTGGGGAAACTATTCAGACTGTACCGGGGTGTTGGTATTCCGCCGGGGAACAATCTCATATTAAGACTGCCGGGGATGCTTGTTGAGGAATGTCTATACTCCGCTGGGGAATGTTGAGATCTTCTGGGGATACCCAACTTCCTCTAGGATGGCCGTAGACTAACTCTGCTTGAGGAGAATATTGCTGAAATCTGGTCTTACTCTGTGGGGAGTTGAGGTAACTTGGTCACTTTCTTCAGCCGAACCTACCTTGGTACCTCGGTGGACAGAGCAACTAGATCACTTGGACAAATCTACATTGCCCCTGTTTCTGATGTCACCTGTAATCAGTCCTTTGTTTCGCATGCAACTAATCATGATTAGCTGAAATTCTGGCTGCAGATACTCAATGTCACGTTCAATGTTATGACACCGTATCTGACTTACTATATGACAGTAAAGACAAAAGCAATAAAGAACACAGTCAATTGTTTACCCAGTTCAGTGTGCAACAACACCTACTCTGGGGGCTACCAAGCCAGGGAGAGAATCCACTATAAGAGATGTTAATTCAGGAATAAACCAACCAGTTTATCTCCTTCACTTAAGACCTACCCAATGCAATTCTAATCTAAGTACAACTTAAACCTGAGTTCCTACTCACTCCCCCTCAATCACAGCAGTGATACATAAACCAATTTTACTTAAGAATTGATGAAGACACTCTTCAAAAACACACACTTGATTAAGCTTCACAGCTTTTTAATCAAGCAACACAATCACTCGTGCTTCACAGCTTTGAGTGATGTACACAACTAACTTGACTCTGCTTCACAGCTTTAGTCAAGGAACATTCAAACACTCTTGCTTCAAAGCTTTGAGTGCTACACAACCCTTACAATTGAAACCTATTCCAAGGCACTTATCACAATGATAATTGCTTGGAGTACAATAAACAAATCTATACAGATTACAAAATGATCTTCTAATCAATCAGCAGGGATCGTTGAAAAACAGCAGCTCTGTTGAATATATAGCAGCTGCAACTTCAGTTAGGGTTTCCAAAAACCTAGGGTTAATTCTGTTTGACCTAAAGACCAGGTCACAGGACTTTATTAACCAGGTTAGGGTTGAGCTAGGTTACCCCTCAGAAAACGCAGGATTCTGTTCAGAAAGGACTGAGTTATTTCCTGAAAAAACTCAGACTTATCCAATCCTGCAAACCTGTTAGTTCAGAACAGGATGTCATAACATCTGTTATGACATCTGAGAAAACCTGTCTACTGATTCAGCAAAATGTGATCATTTTGCAAAATGCTCAGATACACACTTATAAACATCAGTATTACAATTACAATATTTTTCTGCAAAGGTACCTAATGAGTCAGTACAACCTGAACTAGAATGTTATGACATCAGTCATGACATTCACACATACACTTGGGATTTACCAAAAATGCAAGCCAATACCTAAACACCTACAAACTCCCCCTTTGGCAGATTTTTGGCTAAAGTCCCTAAACAATCAGAGATAGATAGCAGCAGAAATAAGTGACAGCAGAAAAATAGAACACAGAATGTTAAGTACTAATTAATCAAGTACCAAAATATTCTCCCCCTCTTTAGCCACAAATGGGCCAAAGATACATGTTCATAAAATTTTACAGTTATCCAAAACAAAATAATAAGATCAGCAGCAGACAACAACAGAACACACTTCCAAACTCCACCACCAAGCAGCAATCAACCTTCAAGCACTGTCATCAGACTCAGAAGAGCTAGTTTCGTCAATGTTGAGCTGTCCTTCAGCTTCTACATCTTCTTCCCTTCTGCTTTCTTCAGCTTCCTCCTTTTCTAGCCTGGCAATTAGAACTTCTAGGGTCCTTTTTCTAGCATCCAGATCTTTGCAAGTTTCTTTTAAAACAGCTATGACATCTGATGTCTTGGACTGGGTCTTTACAGACGATGTCTCAGCTGATGTTATGACAATGTCTGGAGCATGAGATCCCTGAAACAATTTGTAGTGCAGGCCAAGGGCAGGAGCTCTTTTGCAGAATGTATCTCTTGCCACAAGGATATCAGGGAATTGTGCAAGGATGATTCCACAAAGGAGGGAGGGAAAGGCAATTGGTCCTTTGACAGCATAACTGCCAGCATGCTTTAAAGTTTGTTCAAAGATGTACCTTCCATAGTCAAAGGCAGTCTTGGTTCCTACAGCATAGATAAATCTCCCCAATCCTGTGGAGATAGTTGATTTGTGATTTGTAGGCACCCAATTTGCTGCACCTATTTTATGCAAGATGGCAAACTTCATGCTGAGTTTACTAGCATTCAGCTTCCCTTTCAATGGCCAGCACTTTACTTGCCTGGCTGTGATGGTTAGACAAACTTCATTGTCAGTTGCCTCTAGATCAGGACAGTCCTTATTTGTTCTTCCAAGAAACTTGTTGATTTCTGATGGAGAGAACTTGACCCTTCTTCCTCTAACAAAGACACTTTCAAAGTCAGTTGACCTTCCATCAACACAATCATTTGACAAGTTCACAACAAACTCCTTAACCAGATTTTCATAACATTTGTTAAACTTTATCATTGTCTTCATTAGCCCAGCATTCTTGATCAGATCCATGATGTCTTTGCACTCCAAGGCATCATTGTTGAGTTCTCTCTCCAAGGCTATTCTCTTTAAGCAAACATACTTCCATCTGTTTGCATTGTCAGGATGATGAAAGGAGATGTTGTCTGTTGGCACTTCAGGCACTCTAGCAATCTTGCTGGAGGGGAGCTTCCTTCTGATGGGAGTTTCTTCAATATCAATCTCAAATTCTGATTCATCATCAGAATCAGAAGTTTCAGGTTCTTTACTTTTCTTAGAGATTGGTTGTCTAGAAGTCTGCACCTGTGCCTTCTTCCCTTTTGTCTGAATACTTTTCTCAGCCATCCCTTCAGCCTTGGATTTCTTAGCATCAGGTTTATCATTCTGACTACTCTTTCTTTTCATCAATCTCCTAGCAATGCTAGGGTTCACATTAGCAATCAGTTCATCATCTGAGTAATCATCCACATCAATGATAGGTGGATCAGCAGCCTTTTCAGAGGGGTTCTGAATGTTGTCTTTTGGTGTCACAACATCCTCAGTGACATCTACATTTTCAGAAACTTCCACATTTGGACTTTCTGATTGATTTAAAGGGATAGAAATTCCCGGTACAGATTGGTTGCCACTCAGAATGCTAGTAACCAGCCTAGCAATAGCTTGGTGTATTTGAACTGATCCTTCTCTATTAGGTACAGAAGACGAAGGATGAGAAGAATTACCAGAGGCTGTAGCTTGAGCTCTTCCTGCATGTCTGGTTCTGAGCTTTTTGACTCTGGCTGGGTCAGTTGCCATCTCCCTGAGAGGAGTGACCTCAAGAACTTCAGATTCTATGCATGTAGTGATTGCCCTATAATCTTGATCAGATGATGCCGATGATGAGGAAGACGAAGCCGCCATGGTGGAAGACGATGTCTGAGACATTTTAATTGACTTTGAGCAGTTTGAGAAAATTTTTTGATTGGGAGGAGGAAACAGGTTACAAGGATGAGAGAGGTAGGGGGTAAAAGAGAGTCTCTTTAACTTCTTAAAACTTTTGAAGGAATTGTGAAAGTATATGATTAACCCACTAAATATAGACTTAATAAAATTAATCCCTTCAACCCTTGTTTTGAGCAAAACTAATTGCTATAATTTCTCATGTTGGTGAATACCCAACCTGCCCCTCAAATTTTCAAGTTTATTTCCAACAAGAGCCTTGGTAGAAGAATCAGTCAGCTGAAGCTTAGAGAAACTGTGTTCCAGTTTAAATGACTTCTTTTCTTCAAAATCAATAGGGTTCAAGGAAATGTTGAATGTTTTCAGATTGTCACAACACAATGTCACAACATCTTGTGTAACATTGTACTCAGGGAGCATCTGCTTTGACCAGATGTTTTGAGAACAGAATTTATGAGACTTGTTATTTCCAACTTCCTTGTCAAGATGACTTAAGGTTCTGACAACACATTCTTCTTCAAGTTTATTTCCCGCATCACAGATATCATCAACCTGTAGTTTTGGAGTTCTTCTGACAGTTTCCATAGAGATAGCTCTCTTCATTCTTCTTAGATGAAGGAGACCAAGCTTATGCTGCCACAGTTTCACTTCTTTTTCTTCTTTTGCAATGGAATACACAGACGAGGAATTAGCCTCCCACAAGTAGCAGTTGTCTTTGGATCTGACTCCTTTCATTACTATCTCTTGTTTGTCATTGATTACAAGGCATTCAGATTTTGAGAAATTGACTTTGAATCCTAGATCACACAGTTGACTGATACTAATGAGATTAGCGGTCAGTCCTTTCACCAGCAGTACTTCATTCAGACTTGGAACTCCAGGGCAGTCCAAATCACCAACTCCTTTGATTTCACCTTTAGCCCCATCTCCAAAGGTCACAAAACTGGTGGTGTGAGGCTTAACATTATTGAGGAGGTTCTTGATTCCAGTCATATGTCTGGAACATCCACTGTCAAAGTACCAGTCTTCCTTTGCAGAGACCCTCAGGGAAGTGTGAGCTATCAGTGCAGTAGCCTTTTTCTTCCATTGAGTAGCATGTGGTACCTTTTTAGACTTAGGTTTGACACCTGAGTTCTGATTAGGATATCCATGTAGTCTGAAGCAGAAGGGCTTTATGTGACCATATCTCCCACAATGATGACATTTCCATCTTTGGTACCTCTTCTTCACATGTCTCTGTCCCTGATGTTGAGAGTTGTGTTGAGACATCCGTTTTGACATTTGCTTACCAGTACCAGATTTCTTTGCTTCCATAAATCCTAGTCCAGATTTATTTCCCACATTTTGTCCAACTTGAAGGATCTCTTCCAATTTGTCTGTTCCATTGGTCAACATCTTGACAGATTTGGTCATTTGATTTAGTTGTGAGTTTAGCAGTTGAACTTCTCCTTCTAGATGACTTATAGTTTCAAGATTTGCCCTTTTTTCAGCCTCCAGTTTTATAATGAGTTTTGATTGTTTCTCATTCTGCACACAGACTTCAGCACTTCTGATACACAATTTCTTGTAGGTATCAGCCAGTTCTTCAAATGTCACTTCTTCATCACTAGTGTCACTTTCAGAAGTACAAACACTAGTTAGGGCAGTAACTAGTTTGGCAGATTCTTCTTCAGAATTACTTTCTGAATCATAGTCAGACCAAGTAACAGTCATTCCTTTCTTTTGCTTCTTAAGAAAGGTAGGACATTCAGCTCGAATATGTCCATATCCTTCACATCCATGGCATTGAATACCTCTGCCTTGGTTTCCCTTATCTTCTGACCTTGATCTTCTGCTGGAACTGTCAATGTCAGAGGGAATGTTATGAACATTAGACCTTGACTTTGGGTCCATTCTTTTGATGAGCCTGTTGAATTGTCTTCCAAGCATAGCAATAGCTTCAGATATGTTTTCTTCTTCATCCTCCTTGTATTCAACATCAGTGTTGGATACAAGTGCTATGCTTTTGTTCTTCTTGTCACCATTATCAGTGATCCCCATCTCAAAAGTCTGAAGAGACCCAATAAGTTCATCCACTTTCAACTTGCTAATGTCCTGGGCTTCCTCTATGGCAGTTACCTTCATTGCAAATCTTTTAGGCAAGGATCTGAGAATCTTCCTCACCAGTTTTTCTTCTGACATTTTTTCTCCCAGTGCTCCTGAGGTGTTGGCAATCTCCAAGATGTTCATGTGAAACTCATGAATGGTTTCATCTTCCATCATTTTTAGATTCTCAAACTTGGTAGTCAACATCTGAAGCCTTGACATTTTTACTTTGGAAGTGCCCTCATGAGTTGTTCTGAGAGTGTCCCAAACTTCCTTGGCCAGTTCATATTGATGTACTAGTCTGAAAATGTTTCTATCAATTCCATTGAACAGGGCATTTAGAGCTTTTGAATTTCCCAGTGCTAACTCATCTTCTTCTTTACTCCAATCTTCCTCAGGTTTCAGACTGATTGTCCCATCTCTCTCAGTTATGGTGGGATGAATCCATCCTTTGTCAGCAGCTCTCCAAGCCTTTTTGTCCAGAGATTTTAGGAAGGCAATCATACGAGGTTTCCAGTAGTCATAATTGGTTCCGTCCAGAATGGGTGGTCTATTTCCAAAAACTCCTTCTTTGTCCATAGTGCCAGAAAGTGATATCCCTAGATCTCACCCAGTAATACAGGCAGGGTGCCTGCTCTGATGCCAATTGAAATTCTGGCTGCAGATACTCAATGTCACGTTCAATGTTATGACACCGTATCTGACTTACTATATGACAGTAAATACAAAAGCAATAAAGAACACAGTCAATTGTTTACCCAGTTCAGTGTGCAACAACACCTACTCTGGGGGCTACCAAGCCAGGGAGAGAATCCACTATAAGAGATGTTAATTCAGGAATAAACCAACCAGTTTATCTCCTTCACTTAAGACCTACCCAATGCAATTCTAATCTAAGTACAACTTAAACCTGAATTCCTACTCACTCCCCCTCAATCACAGCAGTGATACATAAACCAATTTGACTTAAGAATTGATGAAGACACTCTTCAAAAACACACACTTGATTAAGCTTCACAGCTTTTTAATCAAGCAACACAATCACTCGTGCTTCACAGCTTTGAGTGATGTACACAACTAACTTGACTCTGCTTCACAGCTTTAGTCAAGGAACATTCAAACACTCTTGCTTCAAAGCTTTGAGTGCTACACAACCCTTACAATTGAAACCTATTCCAAGGCACTTATCACAATGATAATTGCTTGGAGTATAATAAACAAATCTATACAGATTACAAAATGATCTTCTAATCAATCAGCAGGGATCGTTGAAAAACAGCAGCTCTGTTGAATATATAGCAGCAGCAACTTCAGTTAGGGTTTCCAAAAACCTAGGGTTAATTCCGTTTGACCTAAAGACCAGGTCACAGGACTTTATTAACCAGGTTAGGGTTGAGCTAGGTTACCCCTCAGAAAACGCAGGATTCTGTTCAGAAAGGACTGAGTTATTTCCTGAAAAAACTCAGACTTATCCAATCCTGCAAATCTGTTAGTTCAGAACAGGATGTCATAACATCTGTCATGACATCTGAGAAAACCTGTCTACTGATTCAGCAAAATGTGATCATTTTGCAAAATGCTCAGATACACACTTATAAACATCAGTATTACAATTACAATATTTTTCTGCAAAGGTACCTAATGAGTCAGTACAACCTGAACTAGAATTTTATGACATCAGTCATGACATTCACACATACACTTGGGATTTACCAAAAATGCAAGCCAATACCTAAACACCTACATTAGCAATTAATTTCAAATGCATATATCAAAAATGAACATTGGACGTTCTTCGCAAAACAAAACAGAAAAAGGAAACACAATGGATAATTTTTCTGAGAAATTGAACTTGTATTGATTTTGAAATTTGCCTGAAAATAGGCGTTTTTATACAAGAGGCTGACGTCCTAGTAAGAGAACGTCGCCGAGCAATATAGAGTTTATACAATTTTGTGAAGGAAACAAAACAGCTATGTGAAAAATAATCCCACTGGGTTCCAACTCTGCTATCGCATTTATGTCTTCAAGCGTCTCATCACTTTGCTGCTCAGTTGAAGATGAAGCTGATGGATCGATGCCGAAGCCTGAGCCCGATAGTTGATGCCGAACTCTGGATGCAAGCTGATCCAATGAGACATAGTATTACGCTTTAATCCCTAACTTTTTCCTGGACCGCCCTTTTGGGTTTTCAGTCCACCGGGATACCCATTTTTGCCCAAGCCGCCTTTTCAGGTTTTCGACTTGCCGGGTGTACTGATTTTTCATTTTCATCCCTTATTTTTGCCCGAACCCTTTTGGTTCTCTAGGAAGCCCTTATTTTTGCCTAGGTGTGTCAACCTAGCGGGTCTTTTATTCATGCGTAGTATCTTTTTACTATGTGTGCATTGGCGGGGTGAGGAAGGTCGTCACCATCCGTGGTGGTTAGAATCATGGCTCCTCCTGAGAAGATATGTTTAACCATAAATGGCCCTTCGTATGTAGGGGTCCATTTGCCCTTGGGATCACTTTGAGGAAGAATGATGCGCTTGATTACCAGGTCTCCGACTTGATACTCTTGTCGTCTGACCTTTTTGTTAAATGCCCTGATCATCCGTTTTTGGTACGTTTGACCATGACAAATAGCAGTGAGTCTCTTTTCGTCAATTAGGTTTAATTGATCAAGCCGAGTCTGGATCCAGTCATCTTCGCTCAAACCTGCATCCTTCATTATCCAGAGAGAGGGTATCTGGACTTCAATAGGCAAGACTGCCTCCATGCCATAGACCAAGGAAAAGGGAGTTTCCCCTGTTGACGTTCGTGCTGAGGTACGGTACCCATGAAGAGAAAACGGTAACATCTCGTGCCAATCTTTATAGGTCACTGTCATCTTCTGCACAATCTTCTTGATGTTCTTATTCGCTGCTTCGACAGCCCCATTCATCTTTGGCCGGTAGGGAGAAGAGTTGTGGTGCTGTATCTTGAATTGCTCGCAGAGCTCAGTGATCATCTTGTTGTTAAGATTGGTACCATTATCCGTAATGATCCTTTCAGGTATACCGTATCGACAGATCAGGTTGTGCCGAATGAACCGTGCCACGACGCTCTTGGTTACGGTGGCGTAGGAAGCTGCTTCAACCCACTTCATGAAGTAATCAATCGCTACCAGGATGAAGCGATGCCCGTTGGATGCCGTCGGTCGGATCTCGCCTATCATATCAATGCCCCACATTGCAAAAGGCCAAGGTGCTGTCAAGACGTTCAGAGGTACCGGAGGAATGTGCACCTTATCAGCATAGATCTGGCATTTATGACAAGTTCGAGAATGCTGATAACAGTCGGCTTCCATTGTGGACCAGAAATATCCTGCCCGAAGGATTTTCTTTGCCATGGTATGTCCACTGGAATGTGTTCCGAATGTACCTTCATGTAGTTCTGCCATGATCTTTTCTGCTTCAGTCTTATCCACACAACGCAATAAAGTTGAATCATGGTTTCGCTTGTAGAGAATGCCGTTGCTGAGGAAGAAATTTGCTGCGAACCTTCTCAGAAATTTCTTGTCGTTAATGGATGCACCCTCGGGGTATTCTTGAGCTTCAAGGTACCTCTTCACTTCATGATACCAGGGTTTTTCTGTTACCTCTTCGGTTTCGAGATCGCAGCAATATGCAGGTTCGTCCAACTTCTAGATAATGATCCGGGGAGCCTCGTTGTCCCATTTGACTTTGAACATAGAAGACATCGTAGCCAACGCGTCCGCCAACTGATTCTCCTCTCTTGGGAGATGTTCAAAAGTTATCTCCTCGAAGTGGGGAAGCAATGTCAGCACATACTCCTTGTAAGGAATAAGATTTAGGTGTTTCGTATCCCACTCGCCTTTGATCTGATTGATCACGAGAGCGGAATCTACGAAGACACTCAGAAACTTGATCCTTAAGTCGATTGCAGCTTGAAGACCCATGATACATGCCTCATACTCCGCCATGTTGTTGGTGCAGTTGAAACATAGTCGGGCAGTGAGTGGAGTATGAGTGCCTTTAGGGGATATGATCACGGCGCCAATACCATTAGCCAAAGCGTTCGAGGCTCCGTCAAAGTGCATAGACCATCGGTATCCTTCCTCAGGTCCTTCATCCGGTCCAGGTACTTCACAATCAGTCACTACCATGATATCTTCGTCTGGAAATTCAAAGTTCAACGACTGGTAATCGTCCACCGGTTGGTGTGCCAAATGGTCTGCCAATACACTTCCCTTGATTGCTTTTTGAGTCGTGTACTGGATGTCATATTCCGTCAAGATCATTTGCCATCTTGCTATTCTTCCGGACAAAGCAGGCTTTTCGAATATGTACTTGATTGGATCCATTTTTGAAATCAACAGAGTAGTGTGAGTCAACATATACTGTCTCAGCCGGCGAGCAGCCCATACCAGAGCGCAGCAAGTTTTCTCGAGCTGTGAGTACCGGGTCTCACAGTCGGTAAACTTTTTGCTCAGGTAATAAATGGCGTGCTCTTTTCAGCCAGACTCGTCATGCTGCCCCAGCACACACCCCATTGAGTTGTCAAGTACTGTCAAGTATAGTATCAGAGGTCTCCCTTCAACCGGTGGCATAAGAATAGGTGGTTCTTGGATATACTCTTTGATCTTTTCGAAAGCGGCCTGACATTCATCATTCCAACGTACTACTTGATCTTTCTTCAGCAGTTTGAAGATTGGTTCACAGGTAGCAGTTAGATGTGAGATGAATCGGGCAATGTAATTCAACCGTCCTAGACAGCCTCTGACCTCTTTCTCTGTCTTTGGAGTTGGAATCTCTTGTATGGCTTTCACTTTGGCAGGGCCCACTTGAATACCTTTGTCGCTCACAATAAAGCCTAGCAATTTTCCAGATCTCACCCCAAAGGTGCACTTGTTTGGGTTCAACCTCAGCTTGTACAACTTCAGACGGTCAAACAGTTTCCGTAGATGGTCAAGGTGTTCCTCCTCAGTTTGGGACCTTGCAATCATATCATCGACATACACTTCTATCTCGTGGTGGATCATATCATGAAATAAAGCAACCATGGCACGTTGGTAAGTTGCCCCAGCATTTTTCAACCTAAAAGGCATGACCTTGTAGCAAAAGGTCCCCCACTGAGTGACAAAAGTGGTCTTCTCCATATCTTCAAGAGCCATCTTGATCTGATTATAACCGGAGAAGCCGTCCATGAAGGAGAATACTTTATGCTGAGCAGTGTTGTTAACCAGGACGTCGATATGAGGCAGAGGGAAATCATCCTTGGGGCTGGCCCTGTTCAAATCCCTGTAATCAATACACATTCGGACCTTACCATCCTTTTTCGGCACTGGAACCACGTTGGCAACCCACTGAGGGTAAGAAGTCACTGCTAGAAACCCGGCATCAAATTGTTTCATAACCTCAGCTTTGATTTTCTCGGACATTTCTGGACGCATACGGCGAACCTTTTGTTTAACCGGAGGGCAATCTTCCTTGGTAGGCAGGTGATGAACCACGATGTCGGTATCCAACCCAGGCATGTCTTCATAAGACCAGGCAAAGATTTCCACATAGTCATGCAGCATCTGAATCAAACGTTGCTTCACACCGAGCTCTAAATTGGCACCAATCTTGACTTCCTTTCTGTCTGTCTCAGTACCCAGATTTACTGTTTCCACTGGCTCTTCATGTGGCTGAATGGCCCTCTCTTCCTGGAGTAGCAGTCTCGCAAGTTCACCAGGAACTTCGCAATCATCTTCACCTTCGTCTTCAGCTAAGTTGATCAGATTTTCGAAGTCATAACTGGCAGTAGCAGAGTCGTTACCAGTGAGATCCAGAGTGGATTGGAACCTGTATAAGTGAGTGTGTGTAAATATAGCTGTTTTGCAATATATGATAAAGAAAGAAAAGGAGCACAAGATTTGAAATGCAACAAACGTCCAATGTTTTGATTAATGATATATGAAAATGTCATACAAAAGCCCTCACAAATGGAGCCACGGTGCCCCGGGTAGGACACCGAGCCATAAAAGTTTCAACATATTGTTTGTTACAAATTGAAAACAAAAGAGTTCATTACTGAGTGACAAAAGTAATAGGTGTGAAGTCTTTGGTAGCCCAGTTGCTTGGTCCACTGTCGGTTGTTGGGTAGATCCAGCTGTCGAATTCAGATTCCTCCACTTCGTCTTCAATAGCATTCACTCCCGGGTTGGTGATGAACACAGGAGGTCATCCAATTCTTGCTTTGCGAACAGCCCTCTGAGCCTCTTCAGTGAAGCCCAAACCAAACTTGTCGGTCTTCGGAGTAAAGTCAGGGAGTCGGCCCCAGTTTGTGCACTCACCCTTCTCAATCACAGCCCGGGCATCCCTTAAGGAAGCCATCCTCAAAGGAGGGTCTTCGATCACAGTTTCGGTTGACGCCAATGTCTGCGGCACCTCTTCAAAGTGCTGGAAGGGGGTTTCAATGAATTCCCCATCCATTTCTATGTATTGGAACGAGTTTAAGTGGCTGACCATATATTCTTCTTCCCCTTGCACTGTGACAATCTTCCCTCTGACTGGGTACTTAAGCTTTTGATGTAGTGTGGAGGTCACAGCTCCAGCCTTGTGGATCCACGGACGACCCAACAAACAAGAGTAGGATGGACGGATTTCCATCACATAGAAAGTAGAATCAAACACTTGAGAACCGACCCTGATTGGAATGTCAACTTCACCATGTACCATCCTTTTCGAGCCGTCAAAGGCTCAGACAACAATGTTACTAGGCTTGAGCTCCAGACCCTCACAATCCAGCATGTCTAGGGCCTTCTTGGGCAATACATTCAATGAAGAACCGATGTCTACCAACATATGGGCAAGAGTAGTGCCCCTGCACTCAATGGAGACATGCAGGGCGTCGTTATGGTTCTTTCCTTTTGCAGTCAGATTGGCGTCAGAGAAGCCCAAACCATTATCGGCAGTCAAGTTGGCCATACAATCAGTAAATTGATCAGCAGACGTTTCTTGCGGCACATGGGCCGTCTTCAGGAAGGATATCAGAGCCTTGGCATGGGCCTCTGAACACAATAACAGTGATAGCATAGAAATTTTAGAGGGGGTGTGCCCCAACTGCTCAACAACATTGAAATCACTTTTCTTGATAATCTTGAGGATCTCCTCCATCTCTTGCTGGGAGGCTTCAACAGTGGTTGTCTTTGGTGCCTCCGTCAGGGCAGGCAAATCAGTAGCAATCCCTTTGCCCCGAGCATCAGAGGACTCGGCAGCAGGGGTAGAAACATGAACTTGATTAGGAAGTGGAACATGCACACTTGCAGGTGTGATGATAAGGGGTTTCTGAATAGCTGGTGGCGCAATATCTGGCGAGAACAGCCTGCCACTGCGAGTAATTTTGGTAGGCTCAATAATGTTGCTGACACCGGTACTTGTATCAAACTCTTGTTTTACTCCAAGAACATAAACGTCTTCCCCATAGTACCATGGGACAGCTTTGTCGGATGTATAGGGGAGAGGCCCCGGAACAGTAATGATGATAGGAGAAATCTTCTGAGTGGACATGATTTTGACAGGCTTCTTTGAAGGAGCCTTGGGAGGTTTGTTGAAAATAGTGACAATAGAAACTTCTTCGGCAGGGGAAGCAGGAACAACAATCTTCTCGAACAAGATTTCTTTGCTATCCATCAGGCTTTGGATACCTGATTTCAGCAAAGGACAACCAAAAGGCGAAACAGCACATAGAAGGCAATCTTCACCATATCCCGGAAATAAACCGGCTAGCAACATATTCCTTTTAACAGTCGATAACGGAGTAACAATCTCTTCCACGGAGGCTACATATTGGTTTTCTTCCACAACACTCACTCCATGTTGGGGCATGGGAGCAGTCACAACATTGGGTCTTTCGGGCGCCTCAAACTGTATTTCCTTAGCATCAATAAGGTCTTGAACCTTATTCCTCAGAGCCCAGCAATCATCCGTAGTATGCCCCGGGCTATCAGAGTGATAAGCGCAACGGGCGTTGGGGTTGTACTTTGGAGAAGCTGTGTTTACTACCTTCGGAGCTTCTTTGACAGTTACCAGATTGGTTGACAGTAGTTGCGGCAAAATCTGAGACAAGGTCATACTGATCCGAGTGTACTGCCTTTTGGGTCTCTCACCCCTTTGTTGATTATACTGCTGAGGAGCAGCAGCAGGCTTTGAAATTACCAATGCATTGACAGCTTGGTGGCGTTCCGGTTTAATTTGTCTTCTGGGACCATAAACAGCACTAACTTCCTTTTTGAAAGGCTTCTTTTCAGTACTCGCAGCGGCACATTTCTGTATCTTCCCCGACTTGATACCAGCTTCTATCCTCTCACCAGTCAAGATCAAATCTGTAAACCCAGCAGAAGAATTACCAATCAGATGGTTAAAGAACGGACCTGACAAGGTCCCTAGGAACATGTCAACAAGTTCACGGTCAGTTAGCGGTGGCTGCACCCTGCCAGCCAGGTCTCTCCACTTTTGCGCATACTCATTGAATCCTTCGCTCGTCCCTAGTGACATACCCTGAAGTTGGGTACGCGTAGGAGCGAGGTCAGAATTGTACTGATACTGTTTATAAAATGCGGTGGCCAAGTCTTCCCAGTTTCGGATACTGGCTTCATCCAGCTGATAGAACCACTCGAGTTGAGCCCCTGAAAGGCTATCCTGAAAGAAATGGATCCAAAGGTTCTTGTAGGCGGTGTAAGGTTGGATCTTCCTTACATATGATCTGAGATGCATCTTCGGGCATGATAGCCCGTCATACCTTGCAAAAACTGGCACTTTGAACTTCGGGGGGATCACAATTCCAGCAACTAATCCCAAATCTTCGAAATCTAAGCCGGGAACTCTCTGCAGCTCCATAGATGCCAACCTGTCTTCCAAACCCTTGTACTTATCATCGGCGGGCGGGTATTATTGATCAGAGTAGTCTTCGTCCTCTTCAGCCTCCTCTTCTTCAACCTCGGATTCGGAAGGTACCGCAACCGCATTCCCTTTACTGGTTCCCTCTTCAGATGTAGGGGGAAATTCAAGCACTCTTCTGGCTTCACCTTCAAACCTTCTTCCTAGGGTAGCCACTCTGATTCTCTTCTTCTTCTTTTTCACTTGGTCTTTGTTCCCCAGCAGGGCCTTCAGATCTTCCTGACCTTTAGCCAAGGTCATCAAGAGTTGTTGAAACTGTGAGTTCTGAGACTGCAAGTCCTTGACCGTCTGTTCGAGATCCATCTTACTGAAATGAACAGCAGAAAGATAAGGAAACCTGGTGTGGAGACCTGCTTATGCGTATGATGAATGATATGCTTATGTATGCAATGCATTCAAGGATTTAGAACATTCAAAACTGTTGCAAACAAAAAGAGCGCACGTCATATTAATAAGAAGAAATTTGTCAGTACAAAAATTCCCCATGGGCCAAATATTACAAAAAACTTCTCAAGGTAAAAAGACGTTGCGCATCCTCTTTGGTGCGATGTAGGTGTTGAGGGTCTCTTCCTCATGGAGTCGGCAGGTAAGCTCCAAAACCTTCTTCTCGCTGGCGTAGAAGCTGGCTTCAAAAGTGTTTCGTTCCTTCTTGAGTTGGATCCAAATCTTCTGCATCTCCTCCCACGATGTAGGCATGTCAAGATATAGGATGGTGTAGGGAACCTCTCCTTCCTTAACGGGCTCTTTAATCACAGGGAGAACATGAGGATAAGGCATCATTAGACTATGGGCTCGGGTTCGTACCCACTTGAGGTAAGACTCAAGAGGGATGGAATTCTTGTGCCCCAGTGTCTTGCTGTCAACCTTGTTAGGCATCCTCCAAGCTCTGATGAATCTTTGGCGAAGTCCTTGCGCATCGTTGTCGAAGTCAAAAACTAGGTCAGGAATCAACATGTCGTGAGGGTCTTCTCTTCGTGCATATCCAAATTGTCTCAAAGCTAAACAAGGGTTGTAGGTAATGCCTCCCCTAATGCCAAGTAATGGAACATTAGGGAACTCTCCACAACGATCGACGATGATGAAATTTTCTCTGGACCGAGAATACCAATATACATCAGAGTGAGTAAGGGTCATCAATCGTTGTGACCACCTTAAGCCTTGGTCATTCTTCAAGACAGATTGTGGAAGGTGCGAAATAAACCACCTTGCAAGGAGAGGAGTACAGTACATGAGAACACCCCTTTTTCTCATTGTTCGAGTGTAAAATGAGTGAAGAATGTCCCCAAGCAATGTTGGTATTGGATTTCTGGATAAGAAGATTTTGACGGCGTTGACATCTACAAGCTGGTCAGGATTTGGGAATAAGACCAACCCATAAATGAGGAGTGCCACAATTTCTTCAAAGGCTTGTAGGTCCAATGAATTCCAACACTCTTGTGCCTTCTCAAACAAGAATGTTGCCAAGAAGCCTTTGACACAGCTTCTAGTTTCCCGATGCCCCTTGATGTCAGATGGCTGTAGGTGTAGTTCTTGAGCAACATCTTAAGGCTTTGGTTCCTTTTCCGTACCGTTGTAGGGTAGTTGATTAAGAATAGGAATCCTCAGAAGTTGAGAAAATTCCTCCAAAGTGGGCACCAACTGATAGTCGGGGAAAGTGAAACAGTGGTGAATGGGGTCAAAGAACAGGAACAACACCTTTACCATGTCCTCTTCAATGTTGGTGTTGACTAGGCTGAGCAGTCTACCATGTCTTTCACTGAAGGGAGAGCTTTCTGGAATTCTTGATGTGAGTTCCTTGAGTTGAGGAGGGATTCTCACAAGGTTGACTTGGATAGTTTTCCTGCGAGGAATTTCCATGACCTACAAAACAAGAACAAAGATGAAGATCTAAACCCTTGAAATGGTTAGTATATGCATATGATGCTTTATGATGTTTATGATGTATGCACAAAACATATGTACAAGCAATTCACACAAAACCCTAGTTTCAGGCTTGCATGGGGTTTCATAGGTAAGTACCCTCTTGAGTGTAGTTGGCTTAAAAACCTGTCCTATAAATAGTAACCGGGTTCTAAGGAGCTCAATATCACTGGATTGTTTTCATTATTCATTGTTTTGGTTTAGCCACTTAACTAGCGACCAAAATATTCCAAGAAAACAACCCTCAATGAGTGTAGTATCGAGTATCTACCAACTTCGGACTGCACCAAAGCCGGTCATCTCACTACCCCTAATGAAAGGCCAAGATGGTCAAGTAAGGTTCTAGGTCATTAGTGCTTAGTGACATCACTCAGCGGCCCCGTACTCTCCTTGATTGAACTCAAGGGTTACCGGTACTCACAAATATGTCGCACTAATATAGCTATTGCTTCAACCGTGTCGGTATACCCCGCACAATTTCCATAATGTATTGCTATCTATGAATGTTTCCCCCAAATTCGGGTGTAAGATTTCAAGCCCAAACAAGAGAACCAAGATATAAAGCAATCAAAGCAAACAATTAGTCATGCAAGAGGGTGATCTAAGCCCTAAGGTTACTCCACTTTAAAATTATCCCCAGCAGAGTCGCCAGTTCTGTGATACGGTGGGAGAACTGACTTGAGGTTTTGCGTTTGTTTTCGCAAATGTTTCGGTTGAGCAAGAGTCGCCACCGACTATTTATTTTATCCTAAGGAAAGGTTAAAAAGCACAGCAAAAACCTTTGAGATGTTTTCTTGGGTTCGGGGAGTAAATTATAGAAAGGGAAGGTATTAGCACCCTTTCTATCCATGCTTATCCATGGGCTCTTAGTTACTTGCTTAGATCAACTTGCCTTGATTTTCAATTGTTTGAAATGGTGCTTTGTGTATGGGTTTGAAAAATGTTTTGAAAAGAGGCCAATGTGGTGGTAACCTTTGTAATGATCCATGTTGGGATGTATACAAAGGTGTATGTCTTTTGAAAAGTTTTCCATGTTTTTGAAAGTTGTTTTGAAAGTGTATTGTGAAGTGTGGTTTTGAAAAATAGGCAAGTGTTTTTGTTTTGCAAGTTGGCAAGTAACCAAGAGCTATCTACCCTAAATTTCTCAAAGATCTTTGCTATGTTTTAACCCTTTTAACAATTTCGTTCCACCATTGTATTTGGTGAACAATCTTGTGTTAGGATGTGAATGGGACGGGCGCGGGTCATCGTTTAGACCATGATTGCAATGGTGTCAAGTATCTTTGGGCAATTTTTTCCTTTAAGGGACTTGATCATTTTTTAGGCAACTTTTGAAAGCGTCATCGAGGGACTATGATCATTTGAATTGTTTTGTTTTTTGCCAAAGATACCTAACATGGAATATGGCCTATTATTGAAGGCAACAAGTGGAGTACCCTAGGGGTGCAAGTGTGATTAGTGTTGTCCATTTTCATGCTTGTTTATCTTGAATTTAGGTCAAACTATTTGTTGTTTTTGATTTGCATACAAAACCCTAATTCTATCATGGCATATTTAGAAAGCTTTTAAAGTGCGGAATTTAAAGGTCCTAAATTATTACAACACAATATATGGGATGGGGGGTACAAATGTTCAAATGGGGATATTTTAGCAAGAAATTAAACCTAAGCTATTACATCCAAATTGAATTTTTACAAGGTATTTAATTGCACAATAATAAAATAAAATAAAATAAATATGCAAGATACAAAAATGATTTTTTTTATGTATGTAAAAAGTATTTTTTATGTGTTAAATAAACAAAAATAAAATGAATTAATTTTTGGTATTTTTATGTTTTTAGGGCAAAACCCTAATTTTATAAATAAAAGGTATTTATTATATAATATATGCAATATTTATTAATTATGTACAAAAAATAAATAAAAAGGAAGTATATTGTAAAAAAGTGATTTTTTAAACTGAATATTAATAAAAATAAAATGTATTATTTTTATGTTTTTATCCTAAATATTATAATAAATATATAAGTATTTATATTATTTATTAAATATATTAAATATGTACAAAAATAAAATATTTAATATTTACAAAAAAAAAGCATATTTTTTTATAAAATGTTTTCAAAGGTAAAATAAAATAAAAATCAGAAAATAAAAGTGTTTGTATTATTTTTAGTTATTTTAAATAAAAGTATATTTATGTTTATTTATGTACAAAACTAAATGAAACCAAATAAATATCAAATAAGTCAGAAACAAAAATCAAAAGTCAAAAATAATGAAAATAAAATACAATGGGCCAAGGGGGTGCATGTGTGAGAATGTGGTGCAAAAAGAAGAACAATACAGGCCCAGCCCAAGAAGACTTTGTCTTCAACCTCTGAACAAACAAACAGAGCAACGCGTGCTTCCTGCTATCTCATGATTCCTGGACTTTCAAGCAAAACTCATAACACAAGAAATGTAGAGCATCAAGAGACGAATCCAGACATATAAAAAAATTAACTTAACTCTCAGAAATGAGAGTGAATTTCTCCATCCCTAATTCTTGACCTAAGTTTTTGTCAATGTTCAGGTCTTAAATTCTCTCAGCATATGCAATATAAATGGAAAGTGAGGATATGAGTGGCTTCAGGGACATGAGTATGACACTTTTCATTCATAAACTTAAAGCTAACTCTTCCTAGATTGAGAGATAGAAGTCCATGAACTTACCTGTTCAGCTTGGATTGTGTCTGGCAATGGAGGTTCTTTCAGTGTAATGTGAGGACTTGTACAGCTTGCTTGAAGGTCAGGGATGCTTCTCCAACCTTTAGCTTGCTTTGAAACCAAATGAATCAAGCTATGGAAGTCAACCTGCAAAATAGAAAAAGTGAAAATGGTGAAGTGGGTTAGAGGTGTTACAGGTCGTGTCCAATGCTTGGGATAGTTTGTATAGGTGGTATGGAGTGTGTATGAACTGGTTTTGGCCAAGGCGCACAAATGGATTGAGTTGCAGAAGTCCAACTGCAGAAGGGACTCTGTTTTTTGCAGTAGGGTGGTGTTTTGATGAATGATGAGGTTTGGAAGGTTGTTAGCTCGTGCCTTAGCTCGGTGATGATGTTTGGAATGTGTTTAACAAGTTTGTCTAAGCTTGTGGTTGCAGCAATGTGAGTTGTGTTACAAAATGCAAGGTTTCTTCTAACTTAAGCAAAAATTGTCAACTTGGTTTCTAGACTTATGCAGGCCCCCTAATCATGCTGAAACCATCCCTCTTGATCAGTGTGATATGTTCCTGAACTTGTGCCAAAAGGATTTGCATTGTACTACTTGGATTGCAAATTTGACATAAAGTATAACTTTACAAAAATGGATAAATTGCTTTTTCCAATTAAGGCTTAACTCTTTGTGTAATGACTAAATGCATAGAATAACATCTTGGAACAATGGTTTAGCATTTAATTTTTTAGTGTAAATGAGATTAGAGGCCTGTAATGTAGCTTGCATATGCTGAGTTTGAAAATGCACAAGTTATGAACATGCCTTTGGCCATGAATCAAAGTGACTTTTGCTCATATTGCCAAATTCGATTCTCCCTAACCACAAGGTTGTTTGATGAGTTCTTGGACATTTTGGAAAGCTTGGAATGTGTACTACAATCCATCTTTGTAATGCAAATTTAAATTCCAAGTGGAAGCATGTGAAAAGTGGCCATGAAGTTAGGCAAAAATCCTGCCTAGAATAGGTCAAAATTTTTCTAAGTTAAGAATGTTTTGCACCCTTGTTCCAAAAATTGTAACTTGAGCTACAAGCTTCTTTTGAAGAAATTTTGTGAATCAAAGTTGTAGATTTTTCAATGGACTACAACTTTCATGTTTTGAGTTTTCCTTGAATCCAAATGTATCTTGATGAAAAAATGAGACAAAATTAGGAAAAAATTAGGGATTTTCATAACTTAGAAAAATTCTAAGTTATGAAAATTCTTCATTTCAAACCCTAGTTTGTGATTTTTGATTTCTTGGTGAACAAGTTTCATATTTTGACATGTTTTGATGGAAAATGAATCTTGACACTTGATTTTGACCAAAAATTCAAAGTTTGACTTTTCAGTATACAGTCAAAAATTGATCAATTGACTGGAAAATTCATCTGTCAATCTTGTGCATTTGGGATCTTTTGAACTTGTTGAACATGTCAAGACAATTCCATGGGGTCCTTGAGTCCATATGTGAGCTTGGTTTGCCATTGGTTAGGTCAAACAGTCAAAAATTGCCTTTGTGCAGCCAAAACCCTAAAAATGACCATTTTGCCCTTTTGGTGATCTGATCAAATTTCTTGTGGATTTGTGATCCAAACCTGATCAAATGGTTTATATGAGTTCAATATGTTGATGTGGGTCAAAAATCATGAGGTTTGACTATCAATTGACCACAGTTGACTTTTTCCCCAATACAGCTGATTTCTAGGTCAACTGTCCAATTGACTATGCAAAGATTGGAATTAAGGCTTGAAATTTGGTATGGATAAACTTGTGGGTCCAATATGAAGCATGAAAGTCACTTTGGGCCTTTTGGGTCAAAACATCTTTGTGCAAACTCAAACCCTAATTTGGGTCAACAGTGCAAGGAGGAGTCTTGAGTAGAGTAAACCCTAACTTGACCTTGAGCTCCAAGGGTCTTGTGGTGAGAAAATGTTGAGGAAATGGGAGGGAAAATTTTGGGGTACAACAAGATGGATAGTGAATTCCTTGAGACTCCTTTCCAGACTTTTGAAGTTATTTCATCAAAAACCTCTCTTGCTAAAGCTTTTCTGACCGTTCCTAAAGTTACCAAGATGGCTTCTTTAAAAGACACTAATGCTGTGGTAGAAGAAGGTGGTAAAACTATTTGGGGTCAGCTTCCCGAAATTCCTGACAAGTTTGACAAACTTGGTTTGAGTTTTACACCAAAGGCTCAGAGGGCTATCCATCGTGCTCGTGCTAATTCAGGGAGACCGCCATTCCGCATCAACAACAATGGAGTCAACACCGTGGAAGATGCTGATAGCGACTGTGACATAGAAAATTGGATTTTCCTTACTACTGGAAGTGGGCTCAACATTTGGAAGGCTGAAGACTTTATACCAATCTCCTTTAGTCAGGAGTAAATGCTATTTTCTGTTTTCTTGTTTTCAAGTTTTTGGTTATGTAATTTGAACAATAACTTTAAGCCTTCTGCCTTACCCAAGGCACAACGGTCCACTTGCTAGGGTTGTCATTTTTCATCCACATATTTTCATTTAATAAATCATTGGACGTTTGCATTCAAATTTTGCGCTCTTTGTCTTTCCTTTACTTTGTTGATTTCAAAATAGTTGTGTTCTTACACACACCCACATAACAAAATGCAGATCCACATCCACCCTGGGTCCCATTGATAATAATTCTGCTATTGCCAATTATGACTTCAAAAATCTGATCTACCAAGCCAAGGACGAAGGTGGGGAAGATTGTGAAGTACCTAGAGAGTTTGCTAGACTGTTAGAACAAGAAGGAGGAGCCATACAACCGCATGAAGAGCCAGTCGAGGTTTTGAACTTGGGTATTGAAGAGTGTGATACGGTGGGAGAACTGACTTGGGATTTTGCGTTTGCGTTCGCAAATGTTTCGGTTTAGCAAGAGTCGCCAGCGACTTTTTATTTTATCCTAAGGAAAGGTCAAAAAGCACAGGAAAGACCTTTGAGATGTTTTCTTGGGTTCGGGTAGTAGATTATAGAAAGGGAAGGTATTAGCATCCTTTCTATCCATGGTTATCCATGGGCTCTTAGTTACTTGCTTAGATCACTTGTTTTGCATTTTTATTGTTTGAAATGGTGCTTTTCAATTGTTTGAAATGGTGCTTTGTGTGTGATTTTGGAAGATGTTTTGAAGAGAGGCCATCATTGTGGCAACCTTTGTAATGATTCTTGTTTTGAATGTATACAAAGGTGTTTTTCTCTTTTGAAAGGTTTTCAATGTTTGAAAGTAGGGTTTTGAAATTGTGTTGTGAAGTGTGTTTTGAAAAGTAGTAAGGATGTTTTTGCAAGTTTGATCAAGTAACTAAGAGCTATCTACCCTATTTTACTCAAAGATATTTCTTATGTTTTTAACCCTTTTAACAATGTTGCTTCACCATTGTATTTGGTGAACAACCTTGTGTTAGGATGTTAAACGGGACTGGCGCGGGTCATTGTATATACCATGATAGCAATAGTGTCAAGTATCCTTAGCAATTTTCTTGAGGGACTTAATCATTTTTGTTTAAGCAACTCAGATAGCGTCATCGAGGGACTATGATCTTTTTGTTTTGTTTTTGTTTTGCCAAAGTACTCAACATGCAACCATGGCCCATTTTTGAAGGCAACAAGTGGATGAAACCCTAGGGGTGTGAGTGTGCATTGTGTTTGTTTTTCATGCATGTTTATCTTTGGATTAGGTCAAGCTAATTGTTGATTTTATTTGCATACAAACCCTAGGTCTAGGCATGTTATAAT
Organism: Vicia faba; assembly: GCA_948472305.1. NCBI lineage: Eukaryota > Viridiplantae > Streptophyta > Magnoliopsida > Fabales > Fabaceae > Vicia > Vicia faba. The sequence goes on from CATIWC010001013.1 coordinate 288,514, forward strand.
TGAAAGCTTTTAAATGTGCGGGAATTTAAATGCTACACTATTACAACATGATATATGGAGGGGGATACAAATTTGAATTGGGGATATTTGACAAGAAATAAAACCCTAGATTACTATTACAACCAAATTGAATGTATAGGATATAATATTTAATTGTGCAATAATTGAAATAAATACAATAAATAAATAAAATGTATTATGTACAAAAATGATTTTTTATGTATGTGAAAAAGGTATTTTTCAATATGAAATATAAACAAATAAAAGAAAGTCAAATTTAATTATTTTGGTTATTTAGGGCAAAACCCTAATTCTCAAATAAATAGCATTATTTATTAATTATATACAATAATATATTAATTTATACAAAAATAAAAGTATATTGTAAAAAATAGTATTTTTAGTGTCAAATATTAATAAAATAAAAATGTATTATTTCTGTATTTTTTTTCCTAATTATCTAATAAAATAAAGTATATATATATATATATATATATATATATATTAAACATATCAAATATATAAAAATAAAATTAATTATTTACAAAAAAGTGTATATTCAAGAAAATGTTTTTAAATATATAAATAAATGAAATGGATGAAAATAAATATATCTTTTGTATTATTTTTGAGTTTTGTTTTAAAAAAGAAAATAGTTTATTTTTATATATATATATATATATATATATATAT